>RJWT010018924.1:0-18692 GCA_004365215.1 Cuniculus paca
AGAGAACAAAGCTTTATGTGATGGGGAACTAGAAAATAAGTAGGGGTAACTTGCCCATCAACTGCAGAATGGATAAGAAATGTGGCATTTTTATACAATAGAAACCTACTCAGCTATAAAGAAAGGTAAACTCAAGGCTCTTGTAGGTAAATGGATACAACTTGAGATCATGCTTATGGATAAAATGCTTCAGAGTCACTTCGGTGAATATCATGTTGTCTCCCTAGTATATAAAACTAAAGGAGTTTTGGATCCAAAATGCACAATACGTATTGCAAAAGTGAAAGGGGAGGAAATGTCTAAAAAGGGAAGGCGGTGGTCATTGTTAATCTATTACAGTGATTTGAAACCCATATTGTTTTCATTGTTCTGTTTAGTTTGGTTTTATTCTGTTTTGTTTTGTTTAATTTTATTATATTTGATGGCATGGACAGCTATTTCAAAGATAACAAAATACAGTATGGTAGCCATTATTGATTTCCTATTAAGTTGTTTTGAAGCCCTGTATTGCTTTCATTGTTTTATTTCCACTGATTTTATTCTATTTAGTGTTGTTTGATTGTATTATGTCTGATGGTATAGGTAGCTACTTTGAAGACAAGAAGAAGCATTATGGTAGCCACTGTTGTGTTTGAATTATCTTGTTTTGAAGCCCCATATTGCTTTCACTGTTTTGTTTTTATTGGTTTTATTCTGTTCTATTTTGTTTGATTTTATTATGCCTGATGGTATGGGCAGTTATTTTGAAGATAACAAGATATTATGGTAGCCATTATTGATTTCCTTTTCTCTTGTTTTGAAGTCCTGTACCATGTTCATTGTTTTGCTTTGATTGACTCTATTCTGTTTCATTTTGTTTGGTTTTATTCTCTTCAAAGTAAAAAAAAATAGTTCTGCTTTCCTAATGTCATTGTCAGTGATACAACTATGAAAAGAAAAATGGAAATTATTTGAATATTTCATTGAGGACACCTTAGATGTACTCACTGTACTTGACTTTATTTAAGGACAAATGCTATGTCTGAAAAGTTAAAGATAATAAGTATACAATAAAATAATTCACTGTTATAAAAAAGTGAATTAAATTTTGAGTTCACACTATACACATTGTCATAGTTTTTCGGGATCAAATAAAGGAAAAGTAATGGAGAGCATCTTTTAAACTGCTCTCATTATTTATTTAACTTAGGCTATTGCTAGTAATTGGTATTATATTTCTAAATTTAACATTATTTTCAGAGTTGAAACAAAAAGGAGAAAAACCAAGAAGCAGCACATTTGTATTTAAATTCTATGACTTTCTTGAATTTAATATGAAACATTATCACTTATAATACTGTATTATGTACTGAATTATTAAATGTAAAAGGGTATACATTTGTTACATTTGCTATGTCATTCTTATGTCATGATTTTTTAAAGATCTTTGCAAAACACATTTTCTTTAATCTTCACAACAATGTAAGTCTTACATTATTATATATGTCTTATATAGAGAGAAATCCTGTCTTCTCTGAAAGTAGCAATGTCCTTTCTGTCCATTTTGTATCTCTGTCAACTTCAAATAACTTTTATTTTCAAGATCCATGATCCCCATCAACATGTTATGTTACATCTGGGATTTAATTCAAATACTTTCAGATCAAAGTTCACTAGAGGTCAAATACTAAAGTACATCTAAAAGTACATATCTAAATCAGAAATCAGTTGAAAATGTAGTATAGTTGTATTTCACCATGAAATAATCCATAGATTAGGCCTACCTTTTTATTTGATGCTGTAATAGTCATGTGATTTTAAACAAAACAAAATGCAAAATGTTTTAAATATGAGACACCTGGTAGAAAACATCTTTCACAAAAGATATACTATAGTATCTGTATAAATTATGGACTTTAACAAAAGCAATTTAACCAGGATCAAAAGGAAGACAAAATGATTCTGACATGCTGCAGAGACAGATGCAACAGTCGGCAACAGAAGTAATTTGCTGGACTTCTTGGGTTCAAAAACTAATTTGTGTAAGCACAGGAGAACAACTTATAAGAACACATAGAAAATATGCTCTACAAATTTTAGTCAGCAGTTTAGTTTTGAATGAAATTTTGAGGAAATAAAAAATCTGTTAGTGTCAAAGTAAGCTACATTAACCAAAATGAGATCTCTAAAATGATAGAGACCTCCTTCTTTCTGCTCCACACAGAACCTTTGCATTTGCAGTTTGCTCTTTCTCAAATGCCTTCTCTCAAATACCTCTTATCCTAGAAAACATACTAATTGTACCTGTACTTTAATGTCACACTATTACCAAATTCTCTCTTTACCACCTTCGCGAAAGCAAATGCATTCCTCTTTCCTCCCTATCTTCTGTTTTATTTTATTTTTTTAATCATTTATTCTGGTACTGGGGATGGAACACAGAGCCTTTCTACTGGGCTACCTTCACAATTCTTTTTTGTTTTGAAACAAAATTCTAAATTTCCTAAATTCTCAAGTTGGGCTTGAAATCATGGTCCTTCTGACGTAGCCTCTCCGAGTGTTGTGGTTACAGAGATGTGCTGCCACATCTAGCTGATTGATTGATTGATTGATTGATTGATTGGTTATTTTGAGAAAGGATCTAAGTGGTTATGTTGCCCAGACTGGAATCAAACTTATGATCCTCCTGCCTCTGTTTCCTGTTTTACATTTTAATTCACAGCACTTAATGACGACTTTTGTTTATTCTTTTTTTGTCCTAACCCAACAAATAATTCTCTAAGATCAATGGACTTGTTGGGTTCAGTGCCTAGAAGAGTGACTCTGACTCAGCCAGAACTGAATAAAGATATTAACCGAGTAAATTAAAGGACAATACAACATGATGATGTCATGTGTTCCTGAAGAAATATATAATAGATTTAAAAATGAAAATTTAAAAAGTAGTCACACTAAAATATTTTACGGAAAGAATGTTATTGAAATGCACCATCATCTGGATGCTGAGAAACATTTCCAGTGAGAAATATTTATCAGAAATCAATTGCACACCACTCCAAATGTGCCACAGCCTAGATGGATAAATGCAGTCCCAGAACCCCTTGAAAAGTACCTTGCTTATGAAATGGATCCCTAAAGGTTTACTTGGGAATAGTGAACACTACACTCTGATTCTGGGAAAGCTGTGAAGAGAGAAATTTCAACCTAACCTGAGTTTTGCAAACTGAAAATTTAAAACAAATTGATATCACTATAAGAAATACAGCTGTATCCTGCAAATTAACAACTGGGAAAAAAAAAGTAATTCAGGACTTTTAAAAACCTGTCATATTGTTTTCAAAAGGAGTTTAAAGAAAGTATAATTAAGCTAAAGAATAATGGGAGGCATTACATCTGTTAAAAGAGAACAAGAAGTAATTATACAAGAAGAATTGGAACAAGAGCGTGAGGTTATAATAAGAAAACAGTAAGGTGAGTAATCAGGAAGCTAGAAAGAAAAATAAATACAAGGTAAGGTAAGTTAGCACGCACTGAGCTGAGACTCAAAGGGAATGACATACTGAGCTAAGGGTATATTTTGTGAAAATGCTTATCACTAACATATGGTAAGAATGCACATTATGTAGTTTGGAAACAGCAGAAAGCCAGATTAAGTAAAGATTAGTAGGAAAAGATACAAGAGAGGTATTAAAAGGGAAACGTTATAGTAATAATTGACATGGCCTTGAGAAAAATCTAACAGGAGTTCATAGATAACTAAAAGACTAGAGGAAAAGGAAATAATAAAGAGAAAATGAGGAATAATACAATTTACTGAAAACAGACATGATGCCTCAAATTGAACAAATCACTTGGCTACAGGTGGAATAAGTAAAAATAAATCAGCAGTTCTAAATAATGTCATAATAAAACAGAATAAAAAATATGTTAAACAATTAGAAAATATAAACACAATAAATGCTAAATAAAATTAATAATTGTACTCACTCCAGATGAGCAAAGAACAATTATAAAATCATAAAGTTTATCATGAAAATACTATAATAAAATAAACTTAAAATTTCAAATCCAACTAAACCATTCTTCCATATAAAAACAAAATAAATTTAATTTTCTGACAGACAGTATTTAACACATAGAGTATCTTTGAAATATCACCTACAGAATATTCTTTGAAAAGAAGTAAAGTGACTGCAGAAGAAATGTCATTTCACAAATATATTAAATATAGCAGATGATTCAGGTACTTTTTGACTATAAAACAGTAGCTTTTTGACATTAAAAAAGTTATAAAATTATAAAGAAAAACTGAGGAAATTATGAAGATAGTTCTATTAGTTGACAGATGATGATAAAATTCTTGTCATATTCCAGGAAAAGAAAAAATACTAAATGATGTTAGCTTTTTGGGAAGAGAAGTACAGTTGTTACAATGGCTCCTGTTTAAAATAAGATGTTTGAGTGGAAGTAATTACAAATCTGAAAAATGGCAAAGAGTAAGAGAAAAGAAAGGAAGAAAAATGCATGCAACAGCCAAATAACCAATCACTATACAAGATAAAACTGCAAGCAGAATTTCAGCAGTGAAGTCTATAGTAGCCGAGTGAGGACTCTACCATGGGTTTCACTTATCTTGAATCCAATACCATGCTAGTTTGGGCAATTGTCATGACTTCTTTAAGACTCATGTCTTCTTCTTTAAGACTGATGTCTTCTTCTTTAACATGGGTGTTATAGTTGAGCTTTCCTAATAGGCTTATACTGAATATTATAAGGAGTATAATGACAATTTTGTGTTATAGGCACTTGTGGGTATATAATACCCATGTTCATTCTTTAGTTCTACTGACAAATTGGTAATTTTGATTTTATGAGTTTTATTGTAGCAAACAATGAGCATTTAGGAAAAAATATTTAAAGTATAAAATATGAAATTTTTAAATATGTATTGTCTACATAAAATCATCAAAATTTTTAACATTGACAGTTTTTGGTGTACAAAGTCCAAAAAATAAGAACAGAAATAAATTCCCATATGAATTACAATGAAAATCCTAATAAAACAATATGATAAAAATAATTATTATTTCAATTATCACCTCTAAAGCAGTTTTAACTGAAGACCACAGCATGTTCCATACACATGTATCACTTACACTGACAGCACATGTAAGACCACAGCATGTTCCATACACATGTATCACTTACACTGACAGCACATGTTCTGTGCTTTCCTGGCCTTCCTGTAGGACATATTTGACATCTTGCTAGTCTTGCTGTTTTGTCAGGAGCTCCTTATTATAACATAAAGCATGTGCTTAGGAAAATAAGATATCAATAAAATAATATATCAAATAGGAGTTAAAATAGACACTGACATTGACATTTTCACATCAGCTCTTTATTTACTTACAAAACCTAAAAGATAACATCAGAAATAAAAATCTATGTGAACTACAGTATAACTACAAAGTTCTACCACAAAAATAATCCTTGCTTCAACTGTCACACCCAAGGGAGTCTTCACATATGTCAACTGCATGTTCCATGCACAAGTATTACTTACACAGATAGCATGTATGTTTTGCTTTTCCTGTCCTATTCCATAGGGCACAGTTGACATATTCAAGGTTTTCCTGTTGTTCTTTGTGATGTTTCACCTGCCTGTTCACCTGTCAGCTCAGCAGTGTGCTCCACAACTATTTTTGTGTAGTTCCCTGGGAGAAACATTTTGTTCTCCTCTGCTGTAAATGATTTTTTATGAGTTTGAGTCCCCATCCTCTAAGAAAATTTCTCCATGTTATTTTGTACTTGCGATTTTCTTTGTAAACTATCAAACTATTTATGCCACATGTTTTTAGGATCGAGTTAAATGCAACAATTGGCTAATGCTTTGTGTTTCCAGTGACAATATTATAGACATCTAAGTTAGATAGACACACTAAAGGCTGTTAAACAGGGCTAGTCTCTCAAGGGAGTCAGTGGAGAAGATGAGAACATATTACAATTGTGGTTGGAGATGTATCTGTTGAAGTCCAGGCATCAAGATAAGGACAGAATGACCAGTACTGCATGTTTCCCTGAAGGAGAAGCAATATACTAAATTGGCATCATTTGGTCCAATAAAGTCTAGATAAACATCAGTCACCCAGGTGGGACCTCCGGACCCATCCTTTCCTACAAAGAGCTTTGTTCTTTCCATATATACTTGTTACATCAGTTGCTTCTCCTACAGATTAATATTACCTAAGCAACTATACTTGTAATCTTACTGGTTGATCATTATTTTGACCCATATTGTACCCACCTAATGATTTTGCTCTGTAAGATTTTCTTTGAGAAGTGGGCTTGATGGTAACCCACTTTCAGATATCCTCCTGTCTCTCAGGGTGATTTCTCTCTCAATAAATGTTCTTTGATTCTGGGGAACACAAACTTGCTGTGTTTGACATCTAGCAGGTAGGGAGTTACATTATTTCCCCTGTATCAGCATCACAGTTTCTGCATAGCTCATCAACATCTACTCTGCTTTTGGTTTTGTTGTAAAGAGTTACCATCTGAGCCTTCAATTTCATCCAGGTTTTATTGTAGTTAGAAGCAAAGGATCCAAGTTCCTTCAACTGTAAATGCCACACCCCTCTCACATACTACCTAAAACTACAGTGGTCAATACTGCAAGGTGTTCACCAACAGGCATGTATTTAGATAGTGTGTAAATTCCTTGATGTTTTGAAACAAAACTCTCAAATGAATGGGATAGCAGTCTGATTTCAGTTATTTTTCTTTCTGAGTGGGTAGGTTTGTCAATAAACCGCAGGCTAATTTGAAGAACACCAGATCTCCTCAGTGTCATTGTTATTCTACAATCCTTAAACCCACATCCATAAGTCTTTATTACATCCATAGGTATTTTACATTCTGTTGATTATCTTTGGAAAGCCCTGCTAAGTACAAACCTATCAATGCTTTCAATTCAACTAGAGAGCTGTCATAATAAACACATTTTTATTAACCTATGGCTAATAAAATAACCTATGGTTATTGGTGTACAGAGAACATTTTACTTGTGTTTCATTATTTGTGTATTTCACAACATCTTGTGGCATTTCATCTGTTACAAAAACTTTCCAACACTGTCATACTGGCATTTTGTCCAATAGGTTATACTACTGCCAAGATTCTCACTACATTTTTGTAAGTTTTTCTAGTATCAAGTTGTTTCATTTGGTTATGTGACCACTTTGTACCATTCAACTAGTTAAATATGTACTAACATTGATGTTTTGTCATCTGATTGAAGGAGGTCTTCATTCCCTATGTCTGTATTGATGGGTCCTTGTTCCATTTCACTGTCACAGGAACTTTGGTTCACATAGCCAATATCATTATCCTTGTATGGACCACCTGATGTATGGACCACCTTTGGACTGCCTCTAAAATGTGCAAAGCTGTTTTTATCATGAGCTATTGTACTGAATTGGGTCACTTGTACCAGAAGAATCAAAAGAAAACTTTTTAAAAAACAAATTCTAAATGCACACCTGTTGCTGCACTGGAGCTCCTGTATACACCTTGCACTTCATAGGCCGAGTGGGTGAGTGTGCAGATAGGTTCCAGCTGTTCCCAAATGCAGCTACTGTGAGCCATACCCACATTCCATTATGATAAAGTACGTTTACATAACAGAAGAGTGGTGTGGCTGTATTTTACCCACTTCTCCCCCTAGGCTCAGGTAAACATATGCAAAACTGTTACAGGGAGCATTATGTGTGGAAAAATCCTGGTTTGATACTTTTGCACAGGTGAACACACCTTGCTGGTCATCCTACAGCACAAAGATTACTTCCTGTATCCCCTAAGGTACCTCTGTTGAGAAGCACAGTCTTATGCTAAAGTACGAATTTATAGTAGAAAAGTATGGGTTGAGCTTTTGTAGCCAAATCTTATGCCCTCCTAGTGAGATAATTTACATTAAATTTAAAAAGCAGCTGCTAACACTCACACAGGATTTCATTTTATGACAATTATACAAACAAAAAAATACAGAAAAATGAACATTTTTGGCAGACAAACTATAGTGACCAACACAATTTTAGTTAAAGAATAAAAACCACTCTTACTTTATTTCAACAAAATAAAGAAAAAAATCCACATATAACTTAAAATTGTGTCACAAAAACCATTTAACAAAAGCCAACATCCATCAAAGGTGAAAAAATCTCTCTTCAAGATAGGAATAGAGAAATTTTATCTCAACATGCTTAAAATACTCTTCAAAAATTTGACAACTAATGGGTCCTATAGTTGTGTGAGGCTGAAAAATTTTCCCCTAAACTACAGAATGAGAAAATAATCTACTGTCATCACTTTTATTCAAAATAGTAGTAAGTAATCTAGTCAGCACAGTAAGAGAAGAAAGTAAATAGCATAAATATCAAAGAAATTAAACTTCTTTTATGTACAGATGACTACACATGTTATATACAAAAACATGCAAAAATTTACAGAACAGCTCATGTTTAATAAGTGAATTCAGAAGAGTTAAGAAGACATAGACATGGCTTTTTCTAAAATTTGTATGTAAAGATACATGCACAGAAGCAACCATAATTATCTTGAGCTACAATAATCATTCCAAGAAAAATTAAGTGAAGGTGTGACTTTATTTGATATTAAAGCTTAATTGAAAACAGAGGTCCGAGGATTTCCCTCAGCAGGATAAGCGACTGCCTGACAAGCACAAGGTTGTGAGTTTGATTCCCGGTACAAAAAAAAAAAAAACCAACAAAGAAAATAGATACAATTGTCAAGATAGTATAGGATTGGAGGTGAGATCAAAATATAGACCAAGTAAACATACTGCATACAGAGAACACACAAATTGATGAATACAATATACTCAGATAAACATTTACAACATTCAAAACACATAGCCTTTTAAACATACAGTGTCACCGACTTGGACATTTATAGACAAAAAAAAAGATAAATTTCAAAGCAATAATCATGAATCTAGATGTAACACATAAGAGTATGAAATTTATATAAAAGTTATAGGCAAATATTTGATATTTTAAGGGTAGGCAGAGGTTTTAAACTTGACACCGAAAGTAAGATATACAACAGAAAGAAAAGGTAGATTGACCCTCATCAAAATTAAAAGCCTTTGTTTCATGAAAGAGCTTTTAAAGAGGTATGCAAGATAAACCTTAGACTGGAAGGAAGCACCAATCAAATATCTGAGAAAGAACTTGTATCTATGCTACATAAAGAATTTTCAAACTCAATAGCAAAAAAATTTCAATCAAAAGTAGCAAATTAAAATCCAGTTAAACTCAACTGAAAGTGAAGACAGATTTTTTTTTTTAATGAGTGAGTAGTTTTACTTTGTGTTGATGGAACAGAGTTTTACTACAGATTTGTTTTTTCCAGAACATGGTGAATCTGATACATGCTACTAAACTGTCCACTTTAAAAAGTAACTTTGGGCCAGTGATACAGCTCGGCAGCACAGAACCTCCCTGTCAAGTGCAAGGTCCTCAATTTGATACCCAGTACTGAAATAAATAAATAAATAAATAAATAAATAAATAAATAAATAAATGAAAGTAACTTTTATGGGCTAAGAATGTTCCTACTAAACATTTGATCTCAGCATGGGGTAAAGTCCACACCAGAGGTTACAACCTCAGCATTGGAGAAAAAAGGTTATTGTATGCCATGTGAGTAAATTATTAAGAGAACTTTTTCTGAAATGCAAAAGACACAATTGAACAGTTCAATGAAGAGATCATACAGATGACTAAAAAGAAAGTTCGCAGACATGCTCAACATCATTAGCTATCATGTAAATAAAAATTAAAATCTCATTGAATTATCATCTACATCTATCAGAACGAGTAAAATAAGGGTAGAAAATACAACACCTCAGATGTTGGTAAAACTGTGCAGATACAGAACTCTCACATTGCTAGTAATCTACGTAAAATGTACAGGTTCACTAAAAATACATTGACAGCTTATATTAAATCTAAATGTGTAGTTACAATATGACCCAGAAATTTCACTTTTGGAAATTTATCTCAGAAATCTGAAATCTTATTTTCACTTGAAGACCTTCAAGAAGTGTTTGTAATATCATTACTGCAATAGTAAAAACCTGGGAGCAATGAGGATATCCTTGAACAAGTGAATGACTAAACAAATTGTGGTTTGCAGTCACCGAATTCTACTCAGCAATGAAACAACGAAACTATGGATTCTCACAATAATTTTTATGAATCACCAGGGAATTATGCTGTGTAAAATAGTCCCAGAAATCTGCATAATGTTATTCCACTTATATAATTTTCAAATAACAATATTCAAAAAATGAAGAAAAGATGGAGGCATTTGCTAGGGGTAGTGACTGGGTGTGATGGGATTTGAAGGAGATTCATGAAAGAGTTGGATGTGGATATAAAAGTGCAAAAGAGGACATTTGTGGGTATGGAACTACAGCCATGTGTGCATAATGACTTTTCAGATAACTGTGGACTGTATGCAATAGTGGTTCCCTGATGCTAGAAAGGAGCCTGCAAAGATGAAGAAGAAACAAGAGACTGAGAACCTACAGGGTAACAAGAATGTCCATGAAAATTCAGTTTAGGAATAGCAGTAACTTGTGCAGACCTCATCAAACACCTGTAATGGTTTGAATACAGACACCACAACCTGGAAGAATTTTCTCTAATAGAGAGGAATGTTCACGGTGCATCACCTGTTCACACACAAACCTATGATGAAACAAACACACAAACATAAAAAACAAACCACCACAGATATATTTTCACAAAGAGTGACTCCTACTCCAACAAGCACTCCTAACAAGTCTGTCCTGAGGGAGCCAGAAGAAAGAAGCACTATCATCTGAGGAGATGATAGCACCGTGTGTTTATTGCCCTTGAAAATCTTTCAGTGAGACAAAATGTGAAAGTGGATGACAATGTTATTAACGATCTTTACAATGTGTAGGTCTAGGAAAATATTGTTTATGTCTTTATTTTCAGCAAACAAACACAATTTTAAAAGGTAAAAAAATGTTAAAAATAGTTTAAAAAAAACCTAGCAGAATAAAGATCTAAAGAAAATATTTTGGACAACTATATATAGTATGTTTGTCTTTTAAGCTCAATATTAATACAAAAGTTTATATAGTAAAATACAGTAAACAGTAAATTATTCTTATGTAGTAAATAAGGATAATTAAAAGAATAATTTATGTAGTAAATAAGGACAATTTACTACTGAAGAAAGAAATATATTTATTTATAAATTATTGTAGCTTTCGTGCAGAATGTGAATGAGTTAACAGTATAATACAGCAGACTCCTTGGCCTTTACATTCACTCTCTTCTCATTCAGTGACGCTAAGAGCAACTTTCATCCCTATAATCTCTGTGACAAGTGCCCTATGTTGATGCACAAATCAATCTTTTAAACCATATCTTTACTATACCTTTTCCACATGTAGACATTTTCAGGGAAACAAATGCCTATCATTGTGTTACAGTTGCCTAGAGTGACATGTTGCATGGGTTTCTAACTTAGAAGAGATTGGCCATGCCATATAGTCTAGTTGTATATTAGCTTATATCATTAACAGTGTTTAATTATAGTCTATGATGCTCCCACAATGCTAAACTATCCTAAAAACATACATTTAAAAATGTGTCCCCATTTTCAAATGATGCATGACTACACTCAATATCTTCACTCTAGTGGTAACAACACAAACCTATGTAGGATATAAAATTGTATAGAAGTACATACATTTACATACTCCCACCTAAATAGATTAATACATGTAAAATGGAAAAATCTACAGGTGTAAAAATATCTAAAGATTGTTAATTATTTTAATGTCAGTATTATGACTGTGACATAGTATAGTTTTTAAAATGTTGCCATTTGGGAAAACTGAATAGAAAATGAAAGAATTTTCTCTTTAGGGAGGCTTACAAGTGTATAAAAATTTAGTATTATTTCCAGAATTTTTCAATAAAATTCAGAAATGCAGTTCATGTAGTCAGTTTATTAGCCATGTTCATTTAGTCTGAGACTTTCACACACACTTATAACCAATTGTTTGGCTTGCCTGGATCACATCATGTAAATGGGAATGGTCTTGGGCTTTGTTTGATATATATAAGCCACTTCACGTCAGTTAAATTATTTCTGCCTCTGCCCTCTTCATAACAGATATCCGTGATCAACAAAGTAGAACATTTTTATTATGAAAATAAAGTACATTTGAATAAATGCATCTAAATTCAACAGTGTTTGCAGTGGGTTAAAATTTTCCTAATATTCCTTGTTATTTCTTGTGCATTTGGAATAATTTTATAGTCTTTTTAATTTTTATACATAAATGTATGTATGACAAATACATATATTTTTCTACAAGCATTTATTTAAAGATTACTTATTACTAACTTTAATGAAAAGGATATGGGCAACTGAGTTTTAAGATTATCAACTGTCTAAAATGATATATCCTATAAAACATGCATTTCCACTGACTGACACATCAACTCAAGAGATTCTCTAAATTTGTCTATATTGTAATCACTTTACTGGTCTGGTTGTACCTGTCTAGTTATTTGATAATGAGAAATCAGTATTTATAAGCTGCAATTTATCTATCACATTTGTTATCGTTTATAT
Source organism: Cuniculus paca (assembly GCA_004365215.1). Taxonomy (NCBI): domain Eukaryota; kingdom Metazoa; phylum Chordata; class Mammalia; order Rodentia; family Cuniculidae; genus Cuniculus; species Cuniculus paca. Next base: position 12,685 of record RJWT010018924.1, read on the forward strand.
AAATAACTGAGAATACAATTTAGTGCATCGTACCCTGCTTTAGGTTTCTAAAACCATATCCCTGTTTTCAGAGTACATATTAACACACATTACCTATTTTACCATGATTAATAGGTTTTTGCTAATTTATTTTAAATTTCATAGCCCAAAAATAATTGAAATGCGTTCCTAAAGAAATATTAATAAATTATTTTTATTCAGCATTCATAGAATCATAGGATTAAATATTTTATGATAATTTCATCAGTCGCATGTCAACAGTGTTCTATATTATTAATATGTGGAATAAAGCTTTGCTTCTGCTTATTAAATAATGAGGCCTAGAGATGGAAACTTTTTATGGTGCATGGAGTATGTGGGGAATTTAAATACATGACAAAACTACTAAAGACTGAAATTAGTTGTTAATTAACATAATAAAAGTGGTCTCTTTTGATTTGCTATATTTAAATCACATACATTCAAAATGAGTTGTGTCAGATAAAACAGTTCAGCCAGGAGGTTGGGCATCAGGGCTCCAGATCTGAGGCTGCCACTAGCCCATATGCTCCCTTGAACTCTGCTTCAAAGATTTTATGTTATGAAAGGAGATAAATTCATAATCTCTAAAGTACCTTCCTGCTCTGAGTCCATAAATGAACAGTTATGGATGTGGGTGACTTCATTTGAGAGTGAGAGAGAGCAAGAAAGCCAGAAACAGAGAGACAGATTTAAGATATTTCAACAATAGCTTTTAAAAGTATGCTTGCCCCTTTTTTGTCCATTCTGTAGTTGATGGGCATTTGGGTTGTTTCCAAGATTTAGCTATTACAAATTGTGCTGCTAGGGCTGGGGATATAGCTCAGTGGCATAGTGCCTGCCTGGCAAGTGTAAGGTCATCAGTTTAATTCCAAGTACAAAAACACACAAACAAACAAGTTGTGCTGCTATAAACACAGGTACACATATAACGCTATGGCATATTTTCAATTCTTCTGGGAAAATACCCAAAAGGAGAATAGCTGGATCAAATGAGATGTTCAAATCTAATTTTTTGAGGCATCTCTACACTGATTTCCTCAGTGGTTATACCAGTCTACACTCCCACCAACAGTGGAGAAGGGTTCCTTTTTTCCCACTGCCACGGCAGAAATTGTTATTGGTTGATTTCTGGAAGATAGCCATACTTTTGGGCGTGAAATGGAATCTCAGTGTTTAGTTTGAATTTCTCAAATGACCAGTGATGTTTATTATTTTTTCACATATTTTTTTCCCTTTGTATTTCTTCATCTGAGAAGTGAGTATTCATCTCAGATGTTCATTTTTGGATTGGGTCTTTGAATTTGGGGGATCTGATGTCTTTCAATTCTTTGTATGTTCTAAATAGATGTCCTTTGTCTGAGGGACAGTTAGCTAAAATTATTTCCCACTGGGTGGGTTGCCTTTTCACTCGGTTGGTGATTTCATGTGCAAAATCTTTTTAACAAGATGAGATCCCAGTTGTTGATTCTTTAAAGTGTGTACTGGGCAGTTTGGGTTTTGTTCATGAATTCTCTGCTTACTCTTATGTCTTCAAGATTTCTACCTACCTCTTCTTCCAGTAGATTTAGTGTTTCTGTTTCAATATTTAGATCTTTGATCCATTTTGACTATAGTTTAGTGCATGGTGATTTTACACAATGGAGTACTCTCAGTTACAAAGAAGGATAAATTTGAGGATTTTATAGGTAAATGGATGCAACTTGAGACCATACTCATAAGTGAACTAAATCAGATTCTCATGGGTAAACATTGTATTGTCACCCTAGTATAAAAAACCTGAGGAGTAGTTAGGTTCCAAATTGTAGAATAGATGTTGTTGAAAGCGAAAGGGGAAGAAACTGCTCAAAAGGAAAGAACAATTAGAATGAGGGAAAGGAGAAGAAAAAAAGCAAAAATAATATATATATATATATACACACACACATTTTATATATATATATATATATATACGCACACACACACAAGACAAGTAATTATACTACTAATTTCTGTTAGTTCATCAAAAAAGTTTGTACTTTCATTGATCATTTTTTGATACCTGTATCTTGTAATCTGAGCAACTACCTTGAAAATAACAATATGCAATATATTAACCATTGTTAATCTCCTATTATGTTGTTTTGAAATTCTGTATCATCGTTTTTGTTCTTTTTTCATGTTAAAATAAAAAGAAAGTATGATTGTCAACTTAATGGGCTTGAAAGTCACCTAGGAGATTAGTAAAGCTCATTTCTGAGTTTTTCTCTGTGCCCAGTAGGAAACTATATAGCATCCCTGGGTCCTTCTTTGGTGATCTTCACCTAATTTCTACTTCTCTATTACCATGAAGTGAGCAGTTTTATTCTGCCAGGCCCTTCTGCCATGATGCTTCTCCTTTGGAACCAGCCAGCCACTGAATGAAACCTCTGAACTTGTAAGTCAAATAAACTATTTTATCCTTTAAACTGGATCAGATCTTTTCTCCTGGCAATGGAAAGGCTGACCTACATAGTTCCTAGTAGTCTAGAAGTTGGTATCTTGAAATCCCACCATAAAAATACACTTGAAAAAACGGTGAAGTAAACATTCAGTATCCTCACACATTTCATGTATTTTGAAATTATGAACATTCTATTTTTCTATTTAAGAAGAAAACTTAATTTCATTCAAGTAATATTTAATTGGGATAAAGGAGTTAATTGATTGCCTCTTCATACAAAATAAAAAAAATGATGCAAACAGAGTAGCTACAGACATAAACATGTGTAAATATAACTAGCAGCAAATAGGAAACCAAGATGTACAGAGCCAATTAAATATGAATATTCAAGTTTTGACCAGCATGGTAGAATATTGCAATGTTACATCTTTAACTACTGTATATTAAATGTGCTTTGAAAAAATACAGTCTCTTGACAAGTTAATAAATGTAAGAGTCCAAAAAATATTAAAAGGAATATTAAAATTAATTGAATACAGGGGTAAAAGCCTATCTGGTATATGACAAATTCAAAACATGACGCATGTTCAGGTCATGGACATTCTCGCCACTCAAATTTCATCTTTGAATATTCCATTCCTGTTTCTGAATTACTCTTTCTTTCTAAATCTCAGAGATCAAGTTTTTCTTATTATTATTTTCTTATCATAATGTATATGACTCAAGAAACACTTGCTGAATGATTAATAAATGATCTCTCAATTAAAAGTATCAGAAAGTTTTATTTTTATTGCTTTTTTATTTTCTTTTAGAATAAATTTTTGAAGATATCTATTCTATGTAGTTATTTTTAATTTTTTTCATGTTTAATATTAAATTTCAACATGTACGTGCAACTATTTCATCAGTTCCACTTATAAATTGGATGTCCTTAGTGAAAAAAAGAAAACTATCTAAAGTCAGAATTTAAAGTAATAGTAATTAGCTGGGCATGGTGGCACATGCCTGTGATCCCACCACTTGGGAGGCTGAGCCAGGAGGATCATTGTGAGTTCAAGACCAGCCTGGGCTATGAAGTGAGCTCAAGGCCAGCCTGAACTGCATAGTGAGACCCTTTTTCAAAAAGACCAAAAAAAAAAAGTCATACTATTTAAAAGATGTTCATGCTGTAGGGAACTCAACTATGTTTTTCCAACAGTGGAGTAAAAATAATATAGCTCCAGAGAAACTTACGTGCTGGCAGTGCTCTAAGAGTGCTAAAACATACCTAATCAGAAAGAGAGAAAATGAGCGCATGTGAAAGTATACCTTTTTGGGTTAAGTTTATTCTAGTGTTCTCAGAAAATTCACTAAATGCCCTTCCATCCATGTAGTCAACATATGATATATTATGGGCTAATATTTTCTCTGAAACACCATTTTGAATTCATAATAGAGCTGAAACCAAAATAAAACATACAAAAAATCCTAATAAACAATCCGCAAAAAGGGATTAAATAAAATAGATATATTTATTGAACCATAACCTATTTTAGCACATCCATTTGTACATCAAACATTTGCCTGTATGATTTTCATGCTGCAGACATTTTCAATTCTTTGACCCTTGAGATATTTGTACTGCTTAGCGTGCAGCTAAATTGCATTCAAACAACATTTGCATATGTAGTATGATTTGGTAGACTAAACCCTGAGATGCTGCTCTCAAAAGAACAAGCTCTATGTTTACTTGTGAATTTACTGACTTCATGCATTTGAAATATGAAAAATGTGAAAAATTCTTTTTTGGAGGCTCATAAGAATAGTTTCCTGTTTACATAGCTGGATGATATATAAATACAAAACCTTTTCTCCCTTCTAGTCTGTGTATATAACTCTATATAGCTACTGAAAGACAAAACAAAACAAAAGGTAACCTTGCAGATTTGCCAGGTTTCAGTGTAAGCTTCAGTTTCTACAGTTTTTCAGGTAACAAGAATGGAGCAGAAGTAACTGTGATCTTCCGATCTATGTAAACTTCAATGTAAAATAAGTTTCTACAGGATATTACTAGGAATGTGAAAAAGTATAAATAACAATCCTTACTCAGTAGGAAATCAGGTTTGATTTGATGTACAGAAATACAACATACCCTACTCATGAAATTCTAATATATAATATAGCACCATAATTTAAATTAGAAAGGGAAGGAGGGAGTTCTTTAAAAATCGAGACGCTGGAGACATTTTGTGGAATTTGGTGGAAGAGAAAGACTTTAATAGGAGTTAACCTGGCACTGAAATGTGACAAGAATTGGGTAAGATACAGAAGGATAAAGCAAGGTACGTATTGTAGTAGATATTAGGAACTGCTATGGTTTGTGTCTAGATCTCCTCCCACCCAAAGCCTTATGTGGTCATGGGAGGCAGGCTTTTAGGAGGCAGCTGAATCTAGAGTTTGTCATTGTTTCATTGTCTAGTGAGGGGACTGGGAGTGTGAGTGCTACACCTGCCCTGGGGCAGGTAGTCTGCATACAACATAAGGGAAGGAAAGAGGTTTCTCTCTCTCTCTCTCTCTCACTCCCTCCCCTGTTATTTTTACTGTCTTCTACCACCACAAACTGTTGCCCCTCTGCAATGTGTGACCTGCCTTGGAGCCAGCCAATTATGGACTTAAACCTCTACAAACTGTGAGCTAAATAATCCCTTCCCCCTTTAATATTGGGATTTGGATATTTTGCCTCAGCAACAAAAAAAGTAACTGAGATAAAAACAGAGATTTGGAAATTTCAAATGCAAGAGAGGTTTCAATAACCTGGAAAGTTTGTCTGAAGCAATAAAGTGTCATGGACTATGTTCATGGTCATTTCACTTATTTTGCAAAAGCTTTGTAAAAGCAACATATTTCTCTGTTAAATTATGCAGGTGAACTTAAGGCTGAGGTCATGGAGGTTATAGAAAATGAAGCATGGACTCTTTGTGTAATTCTTTTAAATGTTCTCCTCCATTAATTTTAGGAGCTATACATTTAGGGATTAAATGGTTCCAGTGTGGTTAGCCTTTCCCCCTTGCCCAGCAGAATGTATCATGAAGAATAAACAAGATGTTCTTCATGACCCAAAGGGATGGAGAAATCTTGGAGGCAAGTTTTGTAGCTGTATAATGATATAAACTGACTTGACAGAATATATTTGTTTTACTCAATTTCTATCTATTCTCTATGTATTTCCTTCCTTCAGTAATTTTGACAGCCACTTTCAAAGTAAAAGGAAAGATCTAGTTGTATTAGGTGACTTCTCCGTTATTATCAAACCAATATTTTGTTACAATGTAGCTAAAATAAAATGTCATAACATTTTATATTCATTTAGTAACATAAATATTTGGGATTAGTTCCAATCACTTCAACCTAAGGAATAAAATTTTTTAATATAAATATTCATAGGATCTAGTTTCCTTCTAAATGGCCTAGTAAGACAGTAGATAAAGATCACCAATTTTGAGTTCAAGATACTAAATTTGGTGGGACCAGATTCATCATGAATTTCTTTTTCTTCTTCTTTTTTTTTTTTTTTTTTTTTTTTTTTTTT
>RJWT010018925.1:0-18644 GCA_004365215.1 Cuniculus paca
AAATTTCCTGTTCTGTCTGGCAGTCTAAATCTCGTCTCCTGACCCAGGTCTAGCAGTGTAACCCAAGCAGACTTAGGAAGCTGGAATCTTTTTCAAATTCCTATGTTTATTGGCACGTGTTTTCAGTATGTAATGATTACACTCAGCACTGGGGAGTTGGCACATGCACACAGCACATCTTCATCACTTTTATGTCTCCTTCTCCACTCCATTCTACCTCCCCCTATTCTTTGGTTCCTTTCCCCTTGCAAACTATCTATCTCCCTGTTTCCTATTATTCATCCTTTATTTTGTTCTGTAATGTTCTCATTCTTTGGGTTTCTCATGTAAGAAAATCCTCTGGTGAGTTTTGGGGCCCCTCTTCAAAGATCAGATATGTAGCTGAATGTACCTAGGGTTGTTTCTGCATCCTCTTTTCTGTTCCATTGACTCAAGTGCCTCTTTTTGTGTGTGCCAATATCATGCTGGGGTGTTTTGTTTTGTTTCACTTTGTTTTGTTTTGTTTTGTCACTGTAGCTTTGTGATATAACTCAAAACCTGGGATTTTAATGCTTCTTGCTGTCCAGGATTGCTTTTGCTATTCTGGGTCTCTCCCACTTCTGTGTGAATTATAGGATTATTTCCACTAGTTCTTTCTGGAATGTTGTTGGCACTTTGATTGACATTGCATTAAATCTGTACATCAGTTTTGGAAATGTATTTTATTGGTTCTGCCTATCCACAAACAGGGAATATCTTTGCATTTTCTGATGTCTGCTTTGATCTCCTTTTTCAAAGTACTATAGTTTTCATTCTAAAGGTCTTTCACTTCCACTGTTGGGCTAATTCCTGAATATTTGATTTTTTGAAGCTACTGTGAATTATACTATTTTCCTAATTTCTTTTCAGTTGGTTAATTATTGTTGCAAAGTAACACTAGTCATTTTTGTGCATTTATCTTTGTATCATGCTACATGTTGAATTTGTTTATTAGTTGTGGAATCTTTTGGCAGAGTGTTTTGGCCCTCTGTGTAAGGATCATGTTATTTGAGAATTAGGATAATTTGGCCTCTTCCTTTCCTAACCATAACCCTTTTATTTCTCTCTCTTGACTGACAGCTCTGACTAAATATCAAGTGCTATACTGAAAAGGAGTGGTGAGAGTGGACATCTTTGTCTTGTTCATGATTTTAGAGGAAAAGCTTTCAGTTTTTCCTCATTTAATAAGATGATGGCAGTAGGCTTGTCATAAATGGCTTTTAGCAAATTGAGATAAAGTCTTTCTATACTTATTTTCTTCAGAACTTGCATCATGAACAGATGTTGAATTTTTGTCAAAGGTTTTTTTCTGCACTTGTTGATATGATCTGGTGAATTTTGCCCTTGCTTCTTTTTATTTAATGCATTATGTTTATTGATTTCCAGATGTTGAACCATCCTTGCATCCCTAGAACAAAGGCTGCTTGGTCATGATGTAAAATCTTTTCGATGATTTGTTGCATTAGCTTGCCAGCATCTTATTGAAGATCTTTACATCAGTGTTCATTAAACATATTGTTCTGGAGTTTTCTTTTATGGCTGAGTCCTTTTCTGGTCTCAGAATCAAGGTAATGCTGAAACTAGAATCTGTAGTCAGGAAGAGTTTAGCACAAACTGATACTTGAACTAACACTTAGAGCCTAACACTTAGAAACTAACACTTAGTCCCTTAGAAAAAAAGTCAAGCTCCAAACACAACATGATGCCCCATTTCCCTTATTTACAAAAAAATTCTTGAAGGCTAAAGCTTTCCACAAGAAACTGAGAAAGCCCACGTTCTTCAAACAGGGAGTATAGGCTGGGGATTTAGCTCAGCAGCATAAGCGCCTGCCTGGCAAGTGCGAGGTTGTGAGTTCAATCTTCAGTACCAAAAAAAAAAAATTTCAAACAGGGAGTGTATAAGATAGGGGGGTGCAGGATTCCGGAAGTCTACACCCTCATTCCATCATTTAAAGTAGAGACTAGAATCACTAAATTATCCTGAATATGTTGAAACTCAAAGCACCTAGGAGAGTGAAGTGCATGGTTGGACCCACTGCATCTGTTCATTTACTTGAACTTTCATCCAACACTTGAAAGTCACAAAGACATGGAGTCTAGGGTTTGGAATGGTCTCTTACATCCCAGGGCCTCCACAAGCAAGCAAAGCACTAAGCGTACTGTGTTCTTCTGTTCAGCATATGTTGACACCCAAAAGTATTTTATTTGGGGTTTATTGGAATGCCTTGCTACCTTCCTCAACCAGCCTTCGATTTTTACCTCACTAGCCTGCCGGCCTTCAGCGCTTGGTAGAGGGAATGTTAAGGCAAAGCAGGCTGGAAACCTCCACCGGGATGCTTCATTTCTAGTAACTCAGCACCCACTTCTGCAAAGCAGCTGCCAGGTCTGCTGTAACCCACCTCCCTTCTCTCCTCCCCCACATCAGAAGCGGCAGTGTCTTCACTTCTAAATCGATCTTCATTTTCATGACCTGCTCTACAGTGCTGGGTTATTGGTTACTATAAAAATGCCTGTTTCTACCAGAGATTTAGTATTACAGGCAAGGTCCTGGCAGGCTCTTGCTGCTGATAGTTTGTTCACTAATTCAGATGGGAGCACCTACCATCAGGGCTGAGGAGAGAAGCGCCATCAGATAATTCCCCAGTCCCGCAGTGCATGCCTCTCAGTCTGGGGAGAGATGTGAGTGAGTAGTCCCATGCATCCTTATTCTTGTGCAGAATTCTCAAGCCAGCCATGTGACACTGATGGTGGCATGGAAGAAAAGTTGTCCTCCCAGTTTTCTTTCCTTCTTCTCTTCCTTTTGTTCTCCACTTCTGTTGACTTGCCTCAGTCTTGTACAGCCTAGGTGACCCAGAAATTTCTACACTGCCCTAGTCTTGCTTATCTTCGAGGACAGGGTGTCTGTAGGTTAGAGGTTCCTTCCTGGGTAGGCCAACCAAAACTGGCAGAATCAAAGATGGCTGCCGGAGTCAAACCAAAGAACCTCTAACTTCAGCACAATTCCATCAAAAAGCTAGATGAGACACACACTGTCTTATGGTTAATACATTGTGTCAACTTGAGAAGTCTAGATGCTTAATTAAGAAACTCAGCAGCTCTACATCCTGGGGTGTAGAGAACAAGCAGTTACCATTCTAGGATGTTGTTCACTGTGTCAATTTCAGAAGTTTAAGTGATTCAGCATGGAGCCAGGGTTCCTAGTTTGTAACATCCTCAGTTTGTAACATCCTCATCTTGTGCAAAGGAAGGCAAGGACATTTTGTGAGTGTTACACCCACCCTGAAGTTGGGGGGCAGGTGGCCTGTGTACAATATAAGGGAGGAGAAGAGCTTGGGCTTTTGCCCTCTTTTGCTCTGGCTACCTTGAAGTTCAGCTGATTATGGACTGAAATCTCCAGAAACTGTAAGCTAAATAAACCTTTCCTTGCTTCACCTTGGGTGTCAGGTGTTTTGTCCCAGCAACGAGAAAAATTAACCAAGACACACTCCAAAACCCTGGCCAATGACAATTGCCATGAGGACAACTGGAAAGAACCATGAAAGAAGAAAAAAAACGATGCACAGATTCTAAGAAAATCTCCCCTTCTCAGGAAAAAACCTAAATATTCTTCCCCATACAAGCCTATGCCTCCCCTCTACTTCTTTTCTTCTATACTTCTTTTACCTCCCAAAGCCAGAGTGTTAAAAAGTTAATTTGTAGGTTTTTATCTTCTATTTCTCTTACTCTCAGCCAAAAATGAAAGTTTTTTTCACTGTTTGGTCCATGCTGGTTCTTGTTATTGGTGCTACAGTTTCAAGGAAAAAAAAAGGACTGACTTTGAGTGTATATGTATTTCCTCATGGAAAGAGAAGAGGCAGCCGTGTTTGTCTTCAGGGGCTGATGAAAAATATGTACCAGTGGACATGTGACTCATTTATTTCAAGATAGGGAATTTGTAAATCAGGTCCAAACAGATTCATGAAGCACAGGAATGATATATTATGGAACATTTTATCATGAATGAGGCAATTACTAGTCACTCAGAAATGGCCTCTTGTTATCCAAGTACATGGTGGACACCACTTTTTATAGATTGCATGGTTTTAGTAAACCCCTGGGGATGATAATTTCTGAGGGAGCTTATTCTTCTAATGCTGTGAATATGGACACTTATCTGAAGTATAAGTAGTATTTCCATTCTGTATCCTCTATGTCTTTATAGTCTCATCTTTTCTTTGAACATTTAAAAGCAATGAGCCTACCTTCTACATGCAAAATCTATTCATCCCTGTAAGGCTTTTCATAAGTGAGATTGGTATAAGTGAATGGGTAATATAAAATGTGCCATTAACTTTATGCAGTTTATATTTAGAAATATAGATGGACTTTCCAAATTGTACTAATTTGCATTAAAATGAGAAATGGGCCTTTGTTTAAAGAGTTTTTGTTCTCTTTCCACATAAAGTCTTTGGTGCTTATTTAAACAGTCAAGTTAGAAAACCTGCAGTGGGTTTTCCTAATATCACTGAAAGATTTTTGAATATTTTTAAATTGAAGTGTCCTGAAACCTTCCCAAACTATTCTTTTACTTGCTTTTTAAAATCCCAATATTAGAGGCTATAAACAAAAGAGGCATTTTGAAATTGAACTCTGCAACAAGACAATTGATGTTTTTAAGTTTGACTCCCATAATAATGGAACTCTTTTTTTTTTACAGGAAAACAAAAACACGACACTGTGGCAGGTGTCCCCAAAGAAAGCTTTGTGCCCACAGTTTAGAAATTGCATCTTTCTAAAATGATAAGTGCAGAAATAACATGTTAGAAAGTAAGCGAAATAATAGTGGGATTTATTTGCAATGTTTTACTGCCAGTGGTGAAGCAGAAACAAAATATCTACATTAAAAGCATGCTGTTCATAGCCCTTCCACCTCCATCCCCGGCTCAGTGATTCTAGAGGGCTCTGCAGATTTTCTCTCTGCCTTGCTGTATCTTCCGCTAGCAAGAGCAGCCTTCTACTTGCAGGGTTCTGGTTTAAATGTATACCTATTACAATAAAGCAGTAAGTTTCTAGATCTTGCCCAGCCTGATGTTTTGCTCGTAAGAAAAACAACAGAACTGTACACAAAGAGACTCCTGAGGTTAAGTAGACTACAGCTAAAATCACGAGCTGGTCGTTAGGAGCCCTACAGATGGTCTACCTTGGCTTCTTGAGCAATATGTCAACACCTAACTATAAAAGGGCTTGGGGCCAAGAGGGAGGAGGCAATGGATGGCACACCTTTAGCCCATGACCGCATGCTGAAACGAGAGAAAAATTAACCTACCAGAGGGGAATAGTTTTGGAAAAAAATTGGTCTTCAAACTTTCAACCTCATGGTCAACATCGAATAACGTTCTCGATAGCCTTTGTGTTTTTGCTCTTTGCCAAGCATTCAGGTTGAACAAGTGTGTACTGAGCATTGTTATTTGCTGGCAGCTTCACAGACATTATCTTGTGTCATCAGTCAATAACACTATCAAATAGGTACTCATATTCCCACCATGTAAATGAAATATAGAATTTCAACAAGATTCCAAGCTTGTCCAAAGTTCACAGCTCATCGGTGACAGAATTAGTGTGGCTGCCTTGTCCTGAAGGTCAAGTTCCCTGTCCTTTCATCTACACCCCAACTCACCGGTCCTAGAGGTCAGGGCACCAGAGCATATTGGTGCAGCAATATCTGTGTCCCACAGGTATGACATGTTGGAAACTCTCCACAGTGTTTACAGCATTTTTTCTTCCCCCGAGCTTCCATGCATCTTTCCTGTCTTCTTAGAAAACAAGAAAAAGCCTCAGATTAGAATTTAGGCTCTGGCACTAGCCGTTTGTGGGACTTTGCATATATTTTTATGTTATTTGGTTTAGTTCTGTTACCTTCAAATCGAGCATAATTGTGACAAAATGTGATGTGTTCCCCATTGTCCTCATGCTTCTGTTCTGTTTCATTTCACACCTGGTGTCAAGAAGTGTTCTTGGTATACATGGCCATATTAGGCTGAGTAAGGCAGAGATTATTACTGAGAGGGTTTTGCTTTGCTTTGTTTTGCTTTATTTTGCTTTGCTTTGCTTTGCTTTGCTTTTTGCCTCCTTTTTCCCACAGAGCCTCCAGCACTTAGTATTTGATTTCTTGATGATGTCATGCTCTCTGGAGAAAGATGGAACCTGTGTGCTGTTAGTTTGCATTTCTCTAATGGCCACTGATGTTGAACACTTTTTATACACTTATTGACCATCCATAATTCTGAACATTGTCTATACATTTTAGTTTCCCATTTTAATTGGGTCTTCTATTTCAAGGGTTTAATTTTTTGAGTTCTTTATGTATTCTCCAAGTTAGTCCTCTGTCCAAGGAGCAGCTGGCAAAAATCTTTTCTCATTCTGTGAGTTGTCTCTTCATTGTGTTGGCTGTTTCCTTGGTTGTACAGAAGGGTTTTAATTTGATAAGATCCTATTTGCTAATTTGTGATGTTATTTTCTGTGTGTAATTTGTATTTAGTTCAAAAGTCCTTGCCTATGCCTATGTCTTCAAAATCTTTACCTGCTTTATCTTCCAGAGGATTAAGTATTTCCTGCTTAATATATAGGTCATTGATCCATTCTGACTTTAGTTTATCACATAGTGAACACTGTGGCTCTAGATTCAATCTGCTGCACGTGGACAGCCATTTTTTCCAGGACTATTCACTAAAGAGACTGTCTCTCCTCCAGTGAATTTTTTGTCACCCTTCTTCAAAGATCAGATATGTAGCTGAATGTGCATTGGGTTGTTTCTGCATTCTCTATTCTGTTCTATTGATTCAAGTGTCTGTCTTTATGCAAATAAATACTATGCTATTTTTATCACCATAGCTTTGTCATACAATTTAAAATCTGGGATTGTGATGCTTCCTGCTTTGCTACGGTGGCTCAGAATTGCTTTTGCTATTCTGCTTCTCTCCTGGTCCCAGTGAGTTTTGGAATTGTTCTCTCTATTTCTGTAAAAATACTGTTGGTATTTTGACTAAGAATGCATTAAATCTGTGTATCAGTTTTGGAAATATGACTATTTTCACTGTATTGGTTTTGTTACCCAGGAACAGGAGACATCCTTCCCTTTTTTATGTCTTTTTGACCTCCTTTTTCAAAGTACTGTAGTTTTCTTTGTCAAGATCTTTCACTTCTTTGGTTAGATTAATACCTAAGTATTTAATTTATTTGATTGTTAATGGTATTATTATCCTAAGTTCTTTCTTTATGACTTCTTTATTGGTGTGCAGTACACTATTGATTTTTGCATATTGATTTTTGTATCCTGCTACATTGCTGAATTTGCTTATTAGTTCTCAGATGCTTTTGTATCATTTTGGGCCTTCTATATATAAGATCATGTCTTCTGCCAATAAAGATAATTTTATTTCTTCCTTTCCTATTCCTATCCCTTTTATTTCTTTCTTTTGCCTAATCACATTATCTAACATTTCATGTAGCAAAGAAATGGAGATAGTGGACATTATTCATTGTCTTTTCCTGATTTTAGAAAGAAAACTTTCCATTTCCCCCATTTAATATGATGTTAGCAGTAGATTTGTTTAAATGACTTTTATCAGATTGAGAAAAATTTCTTCTATGCCTGTTTTCTTTAGGCCTTTTAAACATGAATTGACGTGAGATTTTGTCAAACTTTTTTGTTTCTATTGAGATGCTTGTGTGATTTTTGTTCTTGTTTCTCTTTATGTGATATATTAAATTTATTGCTCTGAGTATGTTGAACTATCCTTGCATTCCTGAAATGAAGCCCACTTAGTCCTGATGTGTCATCTATTTTTTATTTGTTTCGTTCTCTTTGCCATTATCTTATTGAGTAATTTTGCTTCTATGTTCATTAAAGAAATTGGTCTGAAGTTTTCTTTTTTGGTTGAATTCCTATCAGTTTTTAGAATCAGGGTAATGCTAGCATCCAAAAATAACTTTGAGAGTACTCTTTTCCTTCCATTTTCATTAAAGAGTTTAAAGACTATTGGAGTTAGAACCTACTTGAATTTATTGCAATATTCATTGTGAATCCATAGGGTCCTGGGATTTTCTTAGTTGTTTAGTAGGACTTTGATTACCACTGAAATATAGTTGCCAGTTTTTGGATCATTCAGTGTTTTTAAACCTTCTTGGTTAAGTTTAGGTAATTCACATACATCTAGAAATCAGTCCATTTCTTCTAAATTCTCTATTTTTTGGAGTACAGATTTTTGAAGCAGATTTCAATAATCTTCTGGATTTTGGATATAGTCTACTGTGATTTCACCTTTTTCATTTCTAATTCTATTGATTTGGGTCTTTTCTGGCAAGATTGACTAAGAGTTTGTCTACCATGCTTATTCTTTCAATGAAACAGCTCATATAATTTTTTTATTCTCAATTTCATTAATTTCTTCTCTGATCTTTATAGTTTCCTTCTTGTACAAGATTTGAATTTGGATCGTTCTTTTTCTAGAAACTTTAGGTACATCATTAGGTGAGTTCACTCTGTTTTTCTAATGTGGGAATTCATGGCTATAAACTTGCCTCTTAAGACTGCTTTCAATTTGGCCTATAAGTTTTGGTGTGTTGTAGAAGCATTATTGTTAGAGTCTGGAAACTATCTAATTTCTTCTTCAATTTCTTCTGTGACTTATTGTTTATTCAAGTAAATATTGTTTCATTTCCATGCATTTGCATAATTTCTCTGGTTGGTTTTCAATTGACTTTTTCATTGAACAGTAATGTGATAACGTGCATGAGATATAATTTCTATTTTTCAATATTTGCTTAAGCATGTTTTATTGGCTAATATGTAGTTTATTGTAGAGAAAGTTCTATGTTCTACTGAGAAGAATACGTATTCTGTTGTTTTTGGGTGGAGTACTCTATAGATATCTGTTGAGTCCATTCATTTCACAGTTTAATTCAACTGATATTTCTTTGTTAAATTTTTATTTAGTTGATCTGTCTATTTGTGACATAGCTTCACTACTATAATTGTACTGATGTTTATCTGATCTTTGATGTCCAGTAGTCTTTGTTTTATGATATTGGGAGCACCAAAATTGGTGCTTATATGTTTGTAACTGTTATATCTTCCTCTTTAATTGTTACCCCAATCAATACATAAGGGCCTTCTTTGCCTTTTCTGATCAGATTTGCCTTGAAGTTCTCTTTGTCTAAAAACAGGGGTTGACTTTTCTCTTAGGGGACACTTAGAAATGTCAACATCTCAAAAACATCTTCCTTGTTCCTTTCAGGTGTCAGGGTTGCTTCGGGGGCCTTAATCATATAAGAATCTAAATCAGGTCTCAGCCCAAGGACTGGTGGTCTTTAAAGAATGCTCCCCTTTCTGATATTATAGGCTGTAACCATGACATCCTGAAATGCTGTGTGATTTGTTTTGAAAATAAATGACCAGGTGACCTGATGTTGGGAGGAATGTGCCCAGTGTGTTACCTTAAAATGTCATTGCCCTCTGTGAGGTCACCGTTGGCCTGAGACTTCAGGAATGACTATAAAGGTGTTTACTCAGCTCTCACTGGCAGCTTGGGGCCCCTCTCATTTGACCCTCATGGCTGCTAATTTCTAATCACCTGCCAAAATGTAGTACTGGTTTCCATAAGGCAGGCAACCCTTGTTCACTAACAGTACTGGCAACTAGCACTCAGGTTCCAGATGAGAGAAGAGAAGAAGAAATGAAACAAGAAAGAAAAGATTAGGCATTTTCTTACATGAACTCATTTCCACATAAAGTAGATGCCACTACTGTTACATACATTTCACAGAGGAAGAAACGGAGACATGGAGAGGTAAAGTAGCTACCTCTCACCTGTGTTAGCAAAGTCAGAAGTGGCTGAGCTGGGATTCAAGCCCAATCTGGTTGCACAGGCTGTACTGCCAATCAAGAAAGCTAGACTGGGTGAAAGAAAGTTACCCTTGTTTTGCAGATTCTACTCTCAAGTATGTGAAAGAATCAGAGCTCTTCCTGCAATGCATGTGGTGTGGGGTATTGCAATTCAAACTATAATCTATTTATCAGATGAAGTAGAAATTTCCAATGGGAAGATGAAGTTCACATCCAATTAAGGACTCCATGTCTCCCAAATCAATAAGAATTGATTGAAAGATAAGCAATGGCCCTTTATCTGTTTCAGTCAAGTGCAGCACCCCACTTTATACTACGGTAATGAGGAGTGCTGACTGGGCTCAATACTTTCTCAGAAAGCAGACACATTTCCAATGTGAATGCTATGCTACACACTCGGGAAACCTACTTTATTTGAAAGTGGATTGTCTATGGCTAAGTCCACACTGCAGAGAAAGCCAGATGAGGCCTTTCCGCGAGGATGGAAGGGAAGAATTTCTGACACCATGCATCCACTCTAGTTCTTCTGTCTGGACCCAAAACCAGAGACACAAAGTCCAGTTTGCAGCCCAAAATGGCAGAGGACTGAGACTGAGTCCTCTCCCTGCCCAGGGCTCACACAGGGCCCTAGCCAGTAGGTGTGATATGAGTACTTGCTTTGGTTGAATTGCTGGTTCAACAGTCTTCCTTTTCTCCATTTCCTTGCGACTTCTCAATTACAGTGAAACCAAAGGCCCCCAACTGGTTGTGCTCTCCTTGGCACCTGCTCACTGGAAATCCTAACCTATGACTGACTGATACAATGTAGCACGCTCTCATTCAGATGGTTTGCACTTTTCAGCCTAGAAACAGTTAATTGAGCGTATGGTATATACGCTAACCTCTGTGATATGTACAAAATATAATTTAGATCAAATAAATCCTTAATTGTGGAATTTTGTTCTCATTGACTTAATATGTTCAGTTGCAAATATCAGAAAATTACTGAGCTAGCTTTAATAAATAATAGAATTTATTAAAGAACATAATACTATTACACATAAATAAGAATACTATGCAACATAAGGAATGAAATCCAGCCAAGGCCTTTGAAGTCTAAATGAAGAAACTAGGGAAACTAGGCAAGTGTTCTCCCCATTCTCTTTCTTTGGGGGAGGTTATACAGGCTTCTTGCTTCTGCTTTTTAGCTCTACATTGTTCTTTTAGAAGACTTGTATTCTCTGCTTTTCCATGCCTATACGTCTCCCTACATCCGAAATTCCAGGATCTCAGAAAAACATCTGCTTTCTCTAAAGTGGTCAAGGGTCCACCCAAAAAGCAACATCACACCATAGAAGCAAGGCCAAGGGGACCCCTCTGTGTGGGGTTGACGTTAGTGGTTTGTCTCCAGACAACAAAAGCCTCCTAAGGCCCAGAGGCTTATGCGAGACTGTTTTTATTCATAATAGGCAAAAACTAGAAAATGCCATAGTATTTATCAATTGGATAAACAAATGCAAAGGAATCTGTACAAAGGAATCTTGTTCAGTAATTAAAAAGAATTAACCACTCATATACAACACTGTGAGTGACTCCTGAAAAAATGCTGAGTGAAAGAGAACTTACAAAAAGTGACATAATTTGTGATTCTAATTACACCACATTTTAGAAGAGGGAAGTCTGATCTATAGACAGGTGGGGATATTAGATGCTTAGAAAGAAAGATTAGGGGAGAGTAGGGTAAAGGTTTTATTCTGTAGCAGGAGAGGGGTTTGATTTATATGACATTATGCTCATGTCAAATTCTTTTAGAGCTGTGTATTTCATAGTATTTAATTTTTTTTTCTTTTAAAGAGAAAAAATACAGAAAAAACAAAAAACAAACAAAAGAGCATACAACAACAAAAAACCCAAAACAATAGCAATATAGGATTTCAATACAAGATGATAGGAATTTAACAATGGTTGTCATATTGCATATTGTTATTTTAAAGAGAAAAATCCAAAATTTCAAAACATGATCATCATAGAGTAACAATGGTTAATACATTGTGTATTGTTATCTTTTAGTTAGTTACTCAGAGTACAAGATATCCGCATTTAATTGATCAAACAATATCAGCACAAGCCATTCTTTTCAATGAACTAAGAGAAGTTAGTAGAGTAAGTATCTTAACTATCATTTATATATATATATATATGTGTATATATATATATATATATGCACATATATCATTTCTTTCAGCTTCTCACACTAGGGAGACAATACAATGTTTACATATGTGCCTCTGATTTATTTTGCATATGAGCATGTACAGACCATAGAATTTAATTTTAACTCACAACTAAATTATAAATAAATATCAAACTCTAGATAATAAGATACAGGTTGTCATATTTCGGGGTGTATTGATGTCTATAGTTTACCATATCAAAAAAAGGTAAAATGACAGATTCTTATCTGGTAACTGAAATATAAAAATGCAAATTATAGCACACGTAGTATGTGTGAGAGTCTGCTATAATATTCTTTGAACAGTTTGCATTTAAAAGCTTCAAAGATGGAATATGATGGTGTCTGTTAGGTGTTCATCGAAATGCCTGATCAACAGTAATAGAAAAAGAAGTAGAACAATCATGATAAAAGCATTAACTGAGCGCCTTCCATGTAGCAGACCCCACTCATGGATTGTCATGTTCAGGTATCACAACAACTCTACAGAGTCAGATCCACTGCTGTTCCCCTACTTACAACAAGGTTACATTCTCAGTGAACCTTGCACAAGTTGAAAATACTGTAAATCAAAAATTAATTTCACCCATCATAATTTATCAGGACACCGCACTGTAGCGCATTGTCACTTACCCACAGGATTGCATGGCTAACTTGGGGACCACACTTGCCGCCCTTGTCCAGCACTGGGAGAGAGGGATGCAGAGCACATAACAAGCCCAGGACCAGGTCACACTTCAGAATTGGAATACAGTTTCTATTCAACGTGTGTCACTTCAATACCATCATAAAGATGAAAAAGCATAAGTCCAACCATCATAAGTCAGAAACGGTCCATACTCAATAAATACTGACATCCAAAAGTGTTAATTTTCAAGTGACTGGAGGAAAATTTATGAAATCAGGGACCATGTCTTGCTTATTTAGATATAAGTCACCAGAACCATGCAAAGTGTTCTGCACATAGTAATGATCCAGTATGCACATTTACTGAATCATTGCATTAATAATAATACATGACTGTCCTTTGCATCACAGATAAGCAACTCTACTCATCCCTTAAAGTGTAGAGAGCTAATTTACCCTCCCCTAAAATGATTAACTGGCAGTCATTTTTAGCCTTGAAAAGAATGGAGGTTTTCCTGACTACACTATTAGGACTTTGTTTTACTTCTCTGCCTCATCTTTTTTGTATGGTATCTACCCAGAACCACTTTTCTCTCAGAAAACAAGTAATAGAACATGAAGAAAATAATGGCATGTTGTTCTGTGGGAAATGTATTCACCCAGCTTAAATTCTTTGGGTTTGACATAAGAAGAAATCTGGCCGCAGTTCACATTAAGGACATCTATTCTTTATGTACCATATCACTTAGAAACTCAAGAAACTAAGCAGTGATGCAGTATGGGGGAACATAACACTTCAGGCAGCAGCAGTGCTAGATGAAAGTCTGCACAGCTTGGGAAAGTCAGCTGCGGTTCTACCGGTGCCTCCATCTGCAGATGGAAGAAGCCCAAGGAAATGGGGAAAGAGGCCAACATACCCCGCATAGTCTGAGGGATGGCAAAGGTGGGAGAGCGCAGCCACCCTTGAGGAATGAAGAGAAATGCATCACAACTGTGCCTTTTCAAAACAAAAAGTACTGAAAAAAAAGGAAAGATGATTTTATCCTAGACAAATTTCTGAAAATGACTTACGATAGGAACCAGAAGAAAATGCCACGAAGAATTTTACTACTCTCAGAAGAGATTTGACTCACAAATCCTAAAAATCAAGGCAGCTGATTTCTTTGTTTCTTTGTAGCACCAAACATTTCTTGCTGCTTTCTCTTCATGGGTACTTTATTCGTTCTCTTTTCCTTTGTGACTCTTCTCTCTGAAATGCTAGCATTTAATGCAAACAGTGGGCCCAAATGGAATTATAGTGGATACAATGTATAAATTACAAGCCAAGATGATACATTACACAAGCGTTACATGAAAACAGAAGATGGACCACAAAAGTTTTTAAATTTTTAGTGTTGGTGATAATGAAGAGAAAGGTATGGAAGACAACCAAATGACCAAGATAGAAGTCAAAGATAAGAAAAACTCTCGAAATTTATAACGTAGAAATAAAAAATCTTTAAAAAAACAAACAGAGAAGGAAATAAGACAACACACATTAGCCTATTATTTATATATATTGCCAAGGGCTAACATGTAAGTGATTGGAATTGAAGCAGAAATCATAAATGAAGAATGCATTTCATTGCTAGTTTAAATAAATGGATGCATATACTTATCAAAAATGTGCAAATCACAAAACACTGCCACAAGTTGAAGAACACTAAGGAGATATAAATATTAGCTACATTGGATCCGAGAAGAGAAAAAGAACATTACTGGAAAAACTGATGAAATTCAAATAAAATGTGCCACAGTACTATACTAAAGTTAATTTCTTAATTTTTCACAAATTTCCATGGCTATATAAGTGTTAACATTATCTAAGCGAGAATTTGAGAAGTCTGTACTATCTTTGTAACTTTTTTTAAAAGCCAGATGACTTCAAAGTATTTTTAAGATAATTGAGCAAATTAAAAGAGCTGAACGTGTTCCTGCAAAATTATTAAAAAGAATCCCACATATGTGTATATTCAAGTGCCTTTTAGAGAAAATTATTTATCCCGCAAGATGAAAATAAATCTAGAAAAAATAAGGTAGCTAATTCCTAAGACAGCAAAGCATCAAACCACAGTAGTTGAAAACTAATAGAAATTCTTGGAAAAGTTATGAAAACAATTGTGAGAAATTGTAAGTACCTCTTTTCAAGTCTTTTAAATATGAAGTACATTTTTCAAAAACAAATGGGCATTATTTGAAAAGCGAAGTGTTCGAAAGAACTGAATCATGTTTTTTCTTAAAATCATATAAATCTTTCACCTCTTACAAAGCAACTGTTACATACACATAAACACATAATACATGTGAGGCGTGATACAAATATATGATGAATATTTAGTCTTTTTAAAAGAAGTTTATTTCAGTGAAATAAACTTTGCCGTTAAACTTCCTCACTTCAGACGCACTTATCCCACTGCTCTTACTATTTCCTGCAACAGTTCTGGAAGTCTTCTTTATTGAGTGTCTTCAAGTGTGCTGTTGTGGCTGCCTACCGGTCCTGAACTGACTCAAAATGTTTGTGTTTCATAGCCTTTTGATTTTGGAGAAGAACCAGAAGTCATACAACGCCAGATTTGGTGAATGAGGACACACAGTGTTACCTATTTATAAATTGACTGTTCACTGGGCCTCGATGGGCAGCAGCATGCACCTTATTCTTCATCACAGTTCACAAAGACACTCATGAAAGAAGACTTCCAGAACTGCTGAAGAAAGTGGTGCAAATGACAGGACAAGTGTGCTCAAAGCAGGGGGTGGAAGGTATTGTCAGGGGACTGATGGCAACGTGTCTCTTATTCTAATAAAATTTTGAAATTTAAACATTTGATCACCACTTTTATATGTCTGTGATCATCTTGAATTTACAAAGATGCATTTTTTCCAATTCCTCATGAAAGAATTATTGATAAAATTAAAACTAAAATATAAGAAACGCATGGGTTATAAAAGAAATCAAGAACACAATAAAAACTCTTATAAAAGTGAAATAGAAGAACTGTATATGCATTTATATACCTGTATATGAATTTATATATTAATATAAATTTTCTTTCCCCATTTATAAATTTCAGCAAGGAATTCAACCTGCTTGGGTCTTCAAGCATTTTTATTTTTATGTTTTTTGGGGTCCTTTGTTTTGTTTTGTTTTTGGTACCGGGGATCGAACTCATGACCTCACACTTACCAAGCAAACTCTTGAACCGCTGAGCTAAATCCCTGGCCTGTCTTCAAGCATTTTTAGACCATAAATGTCTAATATTCCATTTTGGATGCTTTGCTCCAAAAAACTATATTGCTAATCTTCATGCCTCTTGTCCTCACCTCTACCCTCCAAACTCCTACCTTAACATCACCCAAGATTTCCATAAACACTTGCCACCAAGAAATGTTTTGAGTAAGCAATATTGATGGAAATTAAGAAAGATACTTATGCTCCACATGCACATCAATGTGGGACAGACAGAACCTCAGAAAAGGAGAAACGCTTTGATGGAAAGAAGGAATCTTAAGAGAAGTAAATAAGCCTCCCAGAAGCACACAATTGTTGAGGATGGCTTAGACTTTTGTGTGGTCCAGAAAACTCTCAACTTCATATGAATTCCAATTAACAAGAGGACAAAAATTGATAGTTGGATTGAATTCTATTATGAAGCTACATCTGAAGTTACACAGTGATAAAAGCAAAAGTTCAAAAAAGTTTTGACTTTCCATGTATTTCTTTGTTCTTCTCATTTTGATAGAGTCAAATTCACTTCCCTTTACTATTAAGTTTTCTAGAAATTTTTGATATGCTGAAATTGATCAGTGGAGTCATATATGCAAAATTGTACAATAGAATATCTTCAAATCCAAAATAGTTCTTCTTTTCTGAATATCTTAACATATTCTGGAAGTCATTTGCCAATTTGGTGCATACAAAAAACAAGTAAGACAAGCAGATTTTGGCAGTCTATATCCAGCACTACTTGGACAGATGGCTAAGAGGACCTTACGAAAGGATAGAGGAACACTTATAAGGAACGCTATCTTCAAATGAAAGTGAGCGCATCACACTGCCCTATGGCCAATACTCCTGAAATTAGACTACCTACTCTTGCTCCAGGACTGCATTTGTTGGTATGGTTTGACAGTGTTTTGACTTTTCTAGCCACTGCCTTCTGTGAGAAAAAGTATAATCTATTGACATGAGACTAATAGTCATCTTAACTCTGGTATTAATCATGGTACATTAATAAATTTGCATTCAGTTTCCCGTGAATTCATATCATCCCAGAAAGACAGAAGTCCACTTAATTAAACAACACACTTAAAAGTGTCTGGACACGGCACACGAAGAACCACGACAATATTATAACTAATGCTTCATTATCTCTTTCTTGTGAAGGACATATCCCACTGCTATGTGAATTCTTTCAAATATAGATTTACCTGCACACGCCTTAGTTTAAAGGGCAAAAAAAGAAAATGCCACAGCTACAATAGACATTTAGGACACATTTGAAACAACTAGCCTTCTTTCTATCATAGCTCAGAAAGCTATCCTTGCATAAGCATTTTTGTTAGAATGCCTCAGCAGTGCCCTGCCCCGGGTCCAGACAGGACTCCACCTTTGATACAGAGGGATACTTCTCCATCTGTGGTTCCCAGACCTTTAGTATCAGCACCAGAATGGAAACCGGCCACACCACAGACTTACTGAATGCTGAACTCTGGAGATAGGGGCCAGCAGTCTGTGAGTGCACAAGTCCACAGATGATTTGAATGCAAGCCAGAATGCAGGAAGTTGTAACAGCCTTTGGATTTTTTCATTAACTTTACTAATCACAGGTGGCAAGAGCACCACTCGCTCCACAATAGCAGCATGAATTTATCCTCCCTGAGGAATTTTGCAAACATAGGGTCATTAATTTAAACTGATTTGTTTCTTAATGTCATTTGTCACCATTAGCAACCCAAGTTGTGTGCCCCAATGAGAGACAAAAAAAATCAATCACCATTGTTTAGTCTGAAGCAGAGTAAGCATTATAATAAACAACAATGTGGACACCTGACAGATCCCTGCAACTGCATAGAGTATCAAAATCTAACTAAAACATGAAGATGGAGCCTTTGTTTTGAGAGAAAGGTACTAAAAAGGCCACTGGATAACAAGTTCAGAGAATTGGGTCGATTTTACCTTACCTCTTCTGGTTTCAGCACTTTTATTGCCTTGGCATTATAATTGAGCAGAAAATTAATCTGAAATCAACAACTTTTGTTGTACAAGTCAAACACAAAAGTATTGGTCCCCAAATATCTTTAACTTGTGACTTTGTCAAATGCACTTTAAATAAGTGGCTCAGTGCCTGAACCATAACGCGGTGTTGAGGAAATGCAGAGAGGGTAGAATGAAGAGATATTGTGTATGCAATGACAGACCTAGCCTCACTCTCTGCATGTCACTAAAGTGTGACCAAGAATAACCCTCAGCTTCCATGACCTTTAGCCACCTCCTATATCCGCACAGAATTCTTTCAACTGCAAATGAAAAGGAAACCTGAGTCAAACTATCAAACTTCCATGAAGATAAAAGAAAGGGGTGTGAGTCTGTGTTTTATTTATTTATTTATTTACTAAGTACCTAAAAATCTAGGCACAAACTGAATCCAGTGTCTAGAACTCTTTCCAAGACCGTCCTCCATACCAAGGCTGCTCTGCTACTATGACTCTGCTCTCCTGCAGGCTGCCCTACAAGTTGTCCCAGCATGCCTAGGTTCATTCCAACTGCACCAACATGAGTTGTTGCTTTCCCACAAATTCTGATGAGTTCCCAAGTAGACTCTTGTTGTCTCTGATTATATTGCATGACTGCCACTCAGTCATAGT
>RJWT010018926.1:0-18633 GCA_004365215.1 Cuniculus paca
ATATAACCACAAGTCTGGCAATTATAAGTTCCAACAGTTTTTAAAAATATTTTCAAAACTATAGAATCACATGGAAGTATTTGGTTTTCATTAACAGAAAATCAACATATATCTTGACTCTATTGTAATTTATATTAAAATCTAAAACGAAATTAGAAGTTGCTGAAAGAATAATGTAATATTTGCTTCCAAATTCACAGAGATCTTTATTTTATTCATAAATACCCTGGGTATCTGTGATTCCAGGTCAAAAATTCCTCCACTAGGGATAGGCCAACTCTGAAGCATTATCTAGCACTACACGTGGTACAGTATAAGGAAATGTTAAAATAATTAGGCAAGTGTCCTGACTCACCATGACAACACAGAGTAGTCAGGAGGTCCAGAAATTTCTGCATGTCTTATTGAAAGTGAACAAGACTTTTTTCAAATCCAGGAAGACATTTTAGATCTAAAACATGTAGAATTCAGGGCACTCGATAAGAATAATTCAAGAGATGAAACTGTGGGTATTAGTGGCTAAAAATCTAGACATAAAGAGTCACATTACCATGTACACCAATCCAGCTACCCTACTGCAGACACTTAGAAAATTAGAAAGAACATCTGAACTCCATTTTTCCATTTCTACCACAATTCCTACTGCATTTATACCCAGCCACCATCTTAACAAGACGATAGAGAGAAAGAAAAAACCAAAAGATAAAAATGAAAAATACTGATACTATAAAATGGCAAGTTTAAACTGTATTTCCTTTTGCTAATTGTTTGTTTGCTCAGAGAGATGATATCATTGAAAAAAATATTAAGAATTATGAGGAATAACTAATCTACATTTCCTTTGACTATATGAGCATAACATGGGTAAATTTTCCTTTCTACTAAGAGTGGCTATATATCATCCTTCTCCACAGACTCATTCACAATGAACTCTATAGGTTCTTTTACTAACTGTTGTATTCCTCCTTGAAAAGTTTTGTATTTCTTAGCACTGCAACAATAAATGACCACAAATTCTGTCTAGATTCTGGATGTCAAAACTTCAAACTCAAGATGTGGGGAGGCTTCTCCACCTCCCGTGTCTCTAAAGGAGGATTCTTATGTCTTCCAACTCCTGGTAGCTCTTTTCCAAGCATATTCTGACCCATAGCAACAAACCTCCAATATGTCCTTCCATCTTCACACTGCTTTCTTCTTCTCCCTGTGTCTCTGCATTTCTCTTATGAAAACATCTATCATTGACTTTGGGCCCAAGGAGACTGAACAAATAGTGTCACAGGATAAGTAACTTGTGAACAGGCAGAAATAGAGAGGAAAGAGAAAACTTTGTAAGAAGCCCTTTAATTCACAGTTTCTAGTTATTATAGTTATCATGTTTTTAGATTCTTTATTTCTTTTAGTGGCTTTGGAAATTTATATTCCATTAAGAATTTATTCATCTTGTCTAAATTTTCAAAGGTGTTGTCATAAAAATTCTGACAGTATTCTTTTATCTTTCAGATCTTGACTTAATAAAGACTAATCTCTACAAGGATTAAAGGGTACAGTTTAATGAGCATTGTCAGGTGTATATTTAAGTATACCAGATCCTGAGCAAGCCAGGCATAGCTGTTTATACCTCCAACTCCAGAACTTGGAGGCTAAAATAGGTAGACAGGGAGTTTGAGGCCAGCCTGGGCAACACAGAGAGAACCTGTTTCAAAAAAGCAAAATAAAACAAAAAAGATATGGGATATTTTCAGTACTTCTCTCTGTCCCTTCCTGGAGAGTCTCCTTACAAAGTAGACACTATTCTGACTTCTTTACCTATAGAAATCAATTTTGCCTATTGTAAGGCTTCATATAAAGAGATTCACATAGTATATACTCATTTGATTCTGGCTCCTTTCACTCTGTAACATCTCTGTAATGTTTGTGAGAGTCAATCATATTGTTTGTGCCCTTAATTCATTCCTTTTTATTGTTGCTGCTTTCCCATTGCATGACTACACCAAAGGTTATGCATTCCTCTATTGGTGATTGCTTCAAATTTTGTCAATAAGCATTCTGACACTTTTTTTTTTGTGAACAAATATTCTCATTTCTCTAGGTAGGTATCTAGAAATATAATGTCTGTACTGTAGATCAATGAAAGTTGAAGTATAAAAGAAAGCACACATTTTCCATAGTTGGTTTATCACTTTACTGCTACCCTAGAGATGTATGAGGGTTCTACTGAGTACCTTTACCTATTCATTCCATGTCTTCACCAGTATTTAATCAGACACTTCTCTGTCTCCTGGCTTGCAGCATTTTGATGAACAGTCAGCAATATAATTTTTATGGTATCCCTCTTTCCCTTTCCTCCCTCCTCGCTCCATCTCTTGACCCTCTTCCCATTTGAAAATGATCTAAAAAAGAATTGGGATATGTTATGTATATGTGCCAACTCCCTGTAGGAATGTAGTCATTATGTACTGCAAACACGTACTAATAAAAAAATAAAAACTGAAAAAACATTTGTTGTATTAAATCACTAAAAAACAATTATTTTAGATGTTTCTTTGTACATGAAATTTCTTTTATAACCTCTGGATGCTTTTAACATTTGTCTAATTGTCTTTAGTTCTCAGCAACTTGATTGTGATAATGCAAGTTTCAATTTCTTTATTCTTTTGTAGATTTGTTATGCTTTTGAATTCTCATGTTGATATTTATGTTAGTCAGTTTTGTGTTGCTGGGACAAAAGGCCCAACACTTACAATTTAAAGTATGAGAGGTTTATTTTGCTCAGTTTCCTGTGGATGCAGTCCAAAGTCAGCTGGCTTAGGTGCAGAAATAGCATGGTGGAAGGGTATGGTGGAAGACAGCTATTAACCCCATGATAGTTAGGAAGAAGAGAGAGGGGGGAGAAGCAGGGGTCGAGAATACACTTTTCCTGGTCAAGCTTCTAGTAATACACCTCTAACCAGAAAACATATCATAACAGCACATTCAGGAATTCATCAATGGATTAGTCCACTGAGAAATATAATACTCTATGACCCAACTGCTTTACAAAAGGTGCAGCTCTGAATACATCAGAATTTGGTTGGATGTTTTAGATCTAAATCATAATAATAGTTTGTCAAATTTTTAAAAAATTGATCATTATTTATCATGTTTTCTTGTTCTTTCTTCTTCTAAACTTCCAAACACCAGCAGACTAGACTGTTAATTCTCAGAAATTATTGGTGGTCTGTTTATTTTTTCTACTTGTTCTCATTGTATCCTTTAGTTGGATATTGCACTGATTTATCTTTAGATTCATTAAATTTTTCTTCTATAATTTTCCAGATGATCCATTCAATAAATTTTTGTTCTCAAATGTAATTTCAAATTTCAGAATTTTAGTTAGCTTTGTTTTTTTAATTTTAGGACCTGTAATTTTCTCCCAAAGTACTTCACCTCTTTATTCATCTTACTCATTTTTTCCTAAAAATGACTTACATATTTTTATAGTTATACTTAATTCTTGACCTGCTAAATTTAGTATGTGGTCATTTCTAATTCCATATACAATGACTTCTTTTTTCTTGTTAATGGGACTTGTTTTTCCTGCTTTTTCCAATTTGTCTAATATTTTCTTACATTCTGGAAATTTTCTATAAAATAATAGTGTGAAATTTTTCATTTGATTTGTTACTTGCCAGAGAGTACAAACCACTGACCCTGTCTGGTGGTTAAGGTGAGGGTACTGGTGTTCATAATCTTCACCATCAAGTTGAACTTGTGCTCTATCATGGTATTGAGTTGTTATTTGCTCTTCTCTGATTTTCCTGTAGCAGCACCATCCTTTCTATCTTGCTTATATTTGAGATGACTTAGGTTGAAGTTTAAGGTATTTTTGGTTCACTCTTTTATTCAATACTGTGTTGGCTTCAAAATCTCAGCAACCCAAGAACATGTGTTTCTTTCTTTCTTTTTCTTGTGTATTACATACTGTTGCATGGCTAATTTCCTGATACTATTCAGGGAGAGAACCTTACTTGACTAAGAAAATTATTTTCTTTGGGCACTTACAGATTCAAACATCTCCTATCAGCGCTCTGCCATCTAAATTTCACTTGATTCTTCTTGACATTGGAGAGTCTCTCATCTTCAGCAGACCTGCAGCTCCTTCACCCAAGTCCAGACCAGTCTCCACCCACAGTGGACAAGTGGCTCAGGAGGCTTCTGCACTTCTCAGTACTTGTTTTTCGCTAGAACTCTGGCTTCCTTATATTCATTGTTCTTCATCAGTCACTGAGAAATTATGTTTGTTTTATTCATTGTTGTAGTATGGTATTCATGCTGATCCAGAAAAAAAAAATTCTTACTGTTCTTCAAGTAAACTGAAGTGAGAACCAAGCTAACTATTTAACTTTGAATTTAAATTTGTATTCACAGTTTTATATTACTTTCATAAATATTTTCCCAAGTTGAGTAGGTTGTATGGAATCATGTACAAGTCAGTGATAAAAAAAAAAACAAATTTCCAAATAAAAAAAATTATTAAAATGAAAGATGCACTAGCATTAAATCCCCTCAAAAGACTCCCCCTTGCTTTCAGCACACTTACCTCATTGTTCTTGCCACTTTTCCTTTTCTCTTTTCTTTTCATTTCTCTTTGTCTTTTTAAGACAGGGTTTCACTATGCAGTTAAACTGGCCTTGAACTAACTTCATAGCCAAGTTCACCTCCAGCTCACAGCAATCCTCCCACCTCAGAATCCTGAGTGCGGGGATGGCAGGCATGCACCACCATGCCTGACCTTCTTGCCACTTTCTGAAGCAGTTCTGGAAGTCTTCTTTCCAGAGTGTCTTTACAAAGTATGATAAAAATCTATGGTGAATGCTGCTGCTGGTAGCCATTCAAAAGAAAGGATGACTTGTAAAAGCATCGCATGTCTTTTCCACTTTGCTCACTGGCTATGGTACCATGCAACTTCTGACTCTTCCTTAAAGTCAAAATGACCATGAGTGGTAAATGTTTTCAATTGATTCAAAACATCAAGGAAGCCATCGCTGCACAATTTACAATGCAAAAATTTGACTTCTACAACTTCTTCAGGAAGTGCCAAGAATGATAGGTGAAGTATATTTCAAGAAACGGGAGCATTTTGAGAAACATTAATGGCAGTATATCTTGCTGTCATTTTTTTTTTTGAATGTAAAGATTCACCATATTTTTTGCTCACTCCTTGTACCTAGATCTCTCCTTAAATAATTAAAATACTCTATTCATACAGCAATTTTTTTAAATCAAGGAAACAAGATGGACATTGAAAAACCATACGTGAGATCTGCATTAAACCTTTTATCATTTATTCCTCTACTGCCTCTATCTCTGTGTTTACTTAAGAAGCAGAAACAGGAAGGTAAGAAATCATAGCCACAGAGCAGCATCAGAAACCGAGGAAAAAGAGATGTCAGAGGTTAAGAACTTGAATGAACATTAGAAAAAAAAACTATTTGAAGGTATATTTATACTTGAAATTGTAAGTTAAGTCTCTAGCAAATTCAGTTGACAAAATTAAATCAATGTATTAAATTTACTGTGCTTCATATTTTAAAAAATGAAGCCAAAATGAGTGAAGTCTGTGAACTTCCTACAGGGAATTGAGAGAAAAGAGAAGCAGAAAGGAAAAAGGGCAAGATGTAAAGGAAGTTTTATTGAAAAGCCTTCCCCAACCCAAGCCACTATTTTGATCATATAAATGATTTTTCTTTGCCTTTCCTATCCCTCAGCTTAGAACATTTGCTTAATGTTGGAACCAGATTCAGTATATTCCTACTTCTATGCCTTGTGCTCTTGCTCCCCTTCCCATCACCCACACAACCGACATCAGTGCAAAGATCTCAGCTCTCCACAACAGGCCCCAGCTGCATACTGAATATTTCCAGTTTCCTCCTTTCTAAAGGCTTTTGGATTATATTAGCAAACAGAGGTTCACAGTATATACTAAATTCAACTCAGTTTTGAATTCATCAGCCCAAATCCCTCTGTGTCCCTATTGTAATTTTTCCTTCCAGCATAAATAATTCCTCTGCTTTTAACACATCTTTGCAGCAGCGCTGCAGCATCACAAATTTTACATATCCTCTGATATCTGTTTTTAAATCTCCTGAGCTATGAATGGTCTCTCTCTGCCAGAGGGGTTTGGCCACCTTCTGACAATCTATGGATACCTGATGTTACATAGGTCAAAATAAGAATATGGGACATTTTCAGTTATTCCAGAAAATCCTGAAGGGAACACAAGTGTTCCATTCTAAGGCATTACCATGGATTAGTAGACTTTTGTCTAATTTAGAGTGATGGCAAAGAGGGCTATTCACATTGAGGAAAACTCAAATACATTTCAACACTTAGATCTGTTTTCCTGCTTTATAGTAATGTTAGCAAAATTTCTAATTCTGCTCATGGTCTCAGAGTTTCTCTACTTAAAATTTTTCTAGAAACAAGGTTGAAACTTTTTTTTTATTGATTAGGGCTTCAGATCTTTCTGTAAGAAGTTTAGCTGATAGCAAAAGGCCCTATATCCATGAAAGGCAATCTGTAGAAGATGTTCCAAATGCACAAAATGAGTCATCTGATTTTTCTTTTTATCAAAACTGCATAATTTAAAGATATCAGAAATGATCTGCTAGAATCTAATGGACAGATTTTGCCACGGACATTTTCTATTTTTGACAGCCTTTCCCTTTTTCTTCTGATCATAGCATCCAGATTTCCTTTTAAAGAATGACCTCTCTCCCACTGTTTGTAGCCTTGATGAGACTGTCAATCAAGGTACACCAACCTCTCCTCGGAGGAAATGTCACTCACCCTAGGGCAGTTGGGCCTGTGGACTTTGAGTCATGAGTCAATGGATGAAAGAATAGAAAGCAAGCATCTTCTGGAGATGTTACTTGTCATTTGAAGCATGTTGATAAAACTGTCATTCATCTTCTGCCAGTCTTCTTCCCTGACCAGGGCCTGTTCCTTTTCTGCTAAGCCATATTCTCTCCAGTGCTATCATACTCTTCTAAGAAATTCCTTTTTCATTAAATTACCCACGTTTGTTTGTAAAGTCTGCAAGTCAGGAAATCCAACTTGTACAAGTGCTCCTACCTAGATGGTAGGTAATTTTAAAAGTAATTAGCTGCTCCCTAATATACCTCTGATTTCCACATACTACGAACATCTATTTTAATATTTAGATTAAAGATTTGGAAGAGCTATTTAGCCATAAGTCAATATTTTGTGTGAAGACAACAGAATGTAAAAGATCTGATCACAGAATCCCCTCAAGCAGCAACAGTATGTGGAGAAAATGACGTAGCTCTAAAGCACTGCCGTCCTGGTGCCCGTAAATCCAGAAGAGTTTAGAATTGGGATTGAAAACCATAGGGAATGAAGGATGATGTAAATGAATAACTTGTCTGAGATAATTCTCACTTTCATAAGAATTATAATCGAGCCCAATTTTCTTTTTCAACTTTGGTCTCTCAGTTTCCACTTCTGCTGGGGACCTGTGTCCAGAGACTTTTTGCTCTTTCTAAGGACCAAATGCACCAAATGCCAGTGCAATGACAGTGGCGACAGAAACTCACCCTCATGTGTGGGAAAGCAACAGAAGTCCTAAGGACTCAGAAACTGGGGAACATGGGCCCTATAAACAGGGCAACACACTTTCCACTGTGTCCAGTTACTGCCTGGTAGGAAGTTGGTTTGGTATTTTTTTTTTTTATTTTATAGAGAGAAAAAAAAGAAAAATCAAGAAGCAGACAATTAAAAAACAACAACAAAAGCAAAATGATGATAACGACAACAAAAAACCAATGGCAATATATTGTATCTCTTCTGGTATTTAAAAAAGAAGTAGTCAGAAATGTTGATGTTTTCATTAAATGTACAATTTATTATATATTGAAAATTAACTTGACTAAAAATACATTGAGTCAGCCCAGGGAAATAAATGTGCATCTTGCTCTTGGCCTACACAGAAGCTGGGATCTATTTCATATGGATTTGAGACCTGTCAAATACTAATCAACCATATTATTTCAGATATGTTTAGCCAATTGAAGTCGCAAGCCAGAATAGGCTACCTCCGTCATGAAACAAATCCCTGGAGGTGACCTAGTGGGATCCTGCAGGGCCCTTGTTATGAAGAGCAGAGTTTTCTTGTTGCTGTGAGCTCAGGAAGTCATATCAATACATTTTGTAGGCCACAAAGGCCAGTCAAGCCTGGGTTGGTAAAGTGATTCTTTCACTCTCTTGAATACAGAAACAGCTAACGGACATTCATTACTGCTACTATGAACTTCTGAAACTTATGCATCTCAAATCTTGGAGTGTTTCAAGCTTAAAAAAGAATGCTGTGTCCATGTCAAGTTACTTTTATACTCTTGCATTTTACTGTTTGGATTCCTTGGGAAAATAAGCCATTATTTTGCCATTGAGCAACTGCAAGCTTGGAAGAGAATAAGACTGACATCACTGCTCAGATCCATTAGTCAAACTACAGTGGCTTTGGACAGGTAGTTTCCAAAATAATCAGCCTCATTTATACCCAACAGCAGCATTAGACACAGGCATTTTTCTGTTGTGTCACAAGGCTCTCAAATGCTAAAACAGAATGTGTTTTTTGAAACATTTACTGCTTTTAAGAAAAGGATTAGAAGTGGAAAGTGAAACGATCAAGTAAATGTCTATATCCTAGGAATTATGCTGAAGAAAGAACCCAATTTACTCAGAGGCTAGATTAAAATCATTAAGGAAATGAAAATAGAAGAAAAAGTCAACTAGTATGATAAAAAGTGATCCTCTCAAAAGTTATGCCACATAGATCTAAGTGTGTGTAAGAAAGTAGAAATATCTGTTTATCCCTGGAAATTATTTTTCCAATAAATGCCACTGCACTATTTATTAGTTTTATTGATTTAAGTAGGTAGTTTCTTGTACCCCAGGCATTCTTCACATCCACATTAAAAATAAAGCTAATTAAGTAGCACTGGGGAGGAGAAAAGGATTGGGAAAGGTTGGTCAAGGATCACTACAATACAATTAGATAGAAGTAAGAAATTCTGGTGGGCTATTGCAGTGCAGGATGACTATAATGTATTATATACTTCTAAAAATGATTTTGCATGTTTTCACCATAGATAAATGATATATATATATTTGAATATATAGATATCTTTAGGCTGATTTAAACATACATAATGTACACATGCATTGAATAAACACATGGTACTCCATATATATCTATATATACTATTTTTGTGCTTTTATGTATCAGTTAAAATAAATTTTAATTTTAAAAAGAAAAATAGATATAATTAATTTGGGTTCTAGTAATATACCACCTGGAAATGGAAGAATTTGTTTATCTGAATTTTTCTGCCCACTGATAGACTTATGCAGTACAATATGCATATTAAATCTGATGGGCGTTTTAAATGTTCTTAAGCTTATTTTCCATGCCTCTGTTATTGGAATGAAATATACCATCTCTATGAAAATAAATCTGATTCCCTATTAATCCAGAAAACTTATATATGAGTTATTTATTTTAGCACATAATAGTGATAGAGCAGGTACTTGTCATTTAAGTTTTAATTCTCACAACAAAATGATAGATAAATTATGGCATGTCACTTGTTCTTTTACCTTTGATAAAGATGAGACACAAAAAATTTAAGAGTTGACTTAGTGTAACATATTTTATAAGTAGAACTACCAGAATTTTAAGCCCGTTTTAAGTTTCCATAGGCAGAATGAGTGAGAATTAATAGATGAGAGGGGCATTGTGGTTCTAAATGATGGTCAAGATTTAAATATGCACAAAGCCAAGGCAGGTTGCAACACAGATAAAAAGATTTTTTTCGTGTGCATGCAAGAGTGAGCAGTATATGGTGTTTCGCCAGAAGCATTTTGGTCAATGTCAGCATCAGTGTCAATAAATTTGGAGAGACCATTATAATAACTCAGTAGTAACTTTAGAATATCTATAGAAAAGGTCTGGGATGGTAATCTAGTAAGCAGGGAATTTATCTTAAATCTGAACTTGCAAGAAGGAACCTTAGTGCTCTAGTATGTTAATGCAATGTGATTTAGGGACTGACGGAACAAGCAGCAAAGAAGCCATGTTGCTTGGCAGTGGGAAAAAAACCACCTGGGAGGGGCCTGAAGTCACCCAGAGTGACAGGGACCATCATAAAGACATGGTCACCCTGCTCATGCAGGCCAGGGAGATCTGAGTAATGCCAGGCAGGGGCAACTAAATGACATTCTGGCAATGTGTGAGTCACTCATGAAGCAATAAAGCAATACCCATAGAAAATATGCTGCTTTTCTTTTTCTTACAAGGTTTGAGTCAGGGGATTTAATTTTTTCCTCTCTTCTTCACATCTAATTTTCTTTATAGAATCTACCCTCTTTCCATGTACACCTTAAAAAAGAAAATCAATAAATAAAAATATTTCAGATTTTCTGTGAACTCATTATCTCCCAAAGAGATTAAGTATCATATTCCCAGGTCTAAAGAAAAAAGAACTTGTTTTATCAAAGATTTGAAGCAAGTTTCCTGTGAAGTTAAGAGACAGGAAGAGGGAGGCTCCAAAGGCCCCCCTGCATTTGCACGTCACTGCTGCTCAGTATTACCAGAATGGGGCTCACTCTTTCCACGTTCCTCTGGAAGTCTTTATTCCTAATGACAGCAGGATTAATGGCTGAGTGCAGAAGAAACCCAACTGTCAAAAAAGTTTACTTCTCATAGTTGTCCTCCTTGTCTTTTTGCCAGGTAAGCTTTTCTTTCTTCCCCCAGCCCCGGGTTACACAATATTGTATGTTGTTCAGTATTCTTTGTGGCAGCCCATGGATCCTGCTGTTTAAAAAAATATATAAAAGAATAAAGAGGCCAGGCAGTTCACAGAATCCTCACAGGGCTAAGGAAACTGATTTTAGCCTGAACTTCCAGAAACACCTGTCATGTCCTCAGGTGTATGGTCTACAAAAATACTGCTGCTTCTGCCATGCTTGAAGCCCCTACCGTGGGTATCCTGTTGTTCCTATTTTGTATTGAGGATTTGTTTATTGTAGGTTAGCAAAATAGATAGCTAATGCTATCATCACTTCTCCAAATTAAAACCCTAGAAAGTAATTATAGCTGTAATTTCTTCAGTGGAGAAATTCTACAAAGAAAAAACACTTCTGTTTAGAAGTCTTAAGGGGACTTGAGGAATCATTCTTAATCTCTTGGTTTCATGGATCCATACCCTAGGTAAATCCAGCCATCTGGATATGTTCTGCCATTATTATATATATTTTTATAATCTATGTAGTCTCATTAAGTACATATATTATGATCAAATAACCACAGTAACTGGTAACTTGGCATCAGAGCTCATGGATTAGGGAGTACACATCTGTATGAGGCGAGATGTGGGGCAGACCATGGCCTTGTTGCATGACCATGGCCTTTCTTCATAATCTCAACACTGTACTTTCTTTCTTTCTTTGTTTTTTTGGGGGGCACCAGGGATTGAACTCATTACTTCATGCTCGCCAGGCTGGAGCTTAGGACCCTGAGCCAACTCCCTGGGCCTTGTCTTTTTGAAACAGGGTCTCACTATGCCGTTCAGGCTCGCCTTAGCTCACTTTGTAACCCGGGCTGGTCTCGAACTCACAACGATCCTCCTGTCTCAGCCTCCTGAGTGCTGGGATTACAGGCGTGAGCCACCACGCCCGGCTCAATACTGTACTTTCTTTGAATATCTGCAGAACTCACAAACAACACATAAATAAATCTGGAATCTGAATCAAGAATAGAAGCCATTGTCTTTGAAAGTTATTAGAAATCAGGCTGTGAGTTTGTGCTACAGAATAATTGAAATAAGAACTGAGAATAAGAGTGTGACAATTAAGCTTAATTGTCAATTTGCTTGGTTTGGGAGCTACGTAGGAAACGGAAAGTACAATTCCATGGGTGTCTGCATAGGCAGGAAGACATAACCTTGGGCTATAACTGATCCCTGGTCCCGTCTCCTCTGGCACTGTATCATTATAAAGGCACCATGAACTGAACAACTTTGCTTCACCATCATTTTTTTCTATGATGATTTTTCCTTGGAGCCAGAAGACCCTAGACTCATTTCTCTGAAACTGAACCAAATTGAACTTTGTCTCTTTTAGATTACAGGTATTGGGGATTTTGTCCAACAACAGAAAAACTGACCAATCTAAATAGTACACAGTTACTCATTTCAAAGAAGAGTAAGGTTTATTTTTAGAATTAGGTATCATTGAATAACTAGAACCTTTCATTAAGAGATATGTATCAAAAACTTTTGGTACAAATCCAGAAAGAAATGATACATTATATACTATTTAGGGGGAAAGGTTGAGAGATGATGGGTAGAGTAGGTGATGTTTTGATTTTGTTATAACATTTTTCTTTTTTTTTTGAGACAGGGTTTTACTATGCAGTTCAGTCTGACATTAAAGTCACTTTGTAGCCCAAGCTGGCCTGGAACTCACAGCAATCCTCTTGCTTCTGCCTCCTGAGTGCTGGGATTACAGCATATTCCACCAGACCTGACTTAAGTGTTTTGATTTTGGACAACAAAAATGACCTGAGTTTCATTATGGTCATAGTCATACCACTCTGCTAATGTGCTGGAATCTATTGAGTGTTGCATTTTAAATTTGTGGATTGTATGGTATGCAAATTTTTAGTTCAACAAAGTTGTTTTAAAAAAAAGAAAACTGATTAATTTTCCAGGACATATATTGGAAGGTTGCATAAAATCCAGAAAGAAAAGAACCTGTGGGAAACTTCATCCCAAAGTTGTTATTTGTTTCAGATACTTAATGTCAGTATTCTTAGGCTGAAATCAGAAAGAAGAGTTAATGCCTGTTCCAGACAAAAATGCTGATACAACTTTGGTTACATTTTTAACCAATTACACATTTGCAGAAAGCTTCTGAAGGACACAGAAAAACATGATCTATGTCTTTAAGGCACTTAGTCTTTTTGAGAAAATAGGACTAGAATACACAAAACAATTAAAACAAGAAATAAATTGTATTTTATTCTGTTAGAGGTAAAGTGGTATGAAACAGCAAAATTTATAAGACAGATTCAAGATGTCTATCAGAATACAAAATATTACATTCAGTTTCTTTAAAACTAGCTTATTTTTTAGAAAAGTATGTTTCCAAAGGAAAGTCATTTGGAGATGACTTTACAATATTATATAAATAAATTAACATTATCATATAAATAATGCTCTAAGGTGAAAAGCAAGTGATGGAGGGGAAAGAAGATTAATCATAGATACCCTTAGTATCAGAAGAGAGACCAAGCAATTACTTTAATCAAATTGGTCACTCATTTTCTAACTGCTATGGTTCAAATGATAGTATCCCCTCCAAAATTCAAAGTGAAACTTCATCCTAGTGAAACAGACATAACTTCTAGGAAATGCTTAAGAGGAATGATTTTTGAGCAGGGCCCACATGAATGGGATTAGCATTCATATGAAAGGGCTGAGAGTAAAGGGAGCATTCTTTTGCTTTCTACTTCTGCCCTGGGGAGACACAGCAACAAGGTATTGTCTTGGATGCAGAGAACAAGTCTCACTAGATACGGATGCTCATGCCTCGATCTTGGATTCCATAACCTCTAGAACAATAAGAAATGAATTTCTTTTGTTCGCTAATTACTCAGTCTGTGGTACTTTGTTATAGCTATACAAACAGACTGAAGCACTTGTCTCTTTCAGTTTATCCCTATCCTTCTATCATTGTACCTCCATTTTTATATTGCATCTCTGATCTTCCTGCCTAATTCTTATATGGACCCTATGATTAATTAAGTTCACTTGGATAGTAAAATTAAGGCAATTAATATAACAAAATCTATCAAGTCCTTTTTGCCCATATTAGGTAACACATTCATGGGCTCCCTTCATTAAACAATGAACTTCATTAAGGAGGAAAAAAGTCACCTTTCAGCCTACCACAATGGACACCACCACCAACTTAACATGTTAGTCTTTCTGTTATAGGGGTTTTTAAATTTTTATTATATCTTTTTTTTTTTGTACCAGTGATTGAACTCATGACCTCGTGCTAGCCAGGCAGGTGCTTGTGCCACTGAGCTATAACCCAACCCTTAAATTTTTACATATACTGTGTTAACAATAATCCTGACTTCATTTTTTCCATCACAGTAGAATTGTGGGTGCATTTTTTTCATCTACACACAAATGTAAGTGACTGTGTAATGTAGAATTTTCTAGAATATATGAAGAGGAGGAGAAGTTATTCCTTCAGCAGTGAAGAGATGATTTTTCCTAAAGGTTGGAGTAACTTATAAATTATTTTAATAAGATACTTGGAGACAGTTTGTGAATTTCTTTTACTGGGTTGCATTAGTCCCCTTTTCTATAAATAATTAAGAGTTGACAGTCCATGGAAATCCACAGACTTTCCTATGGTGAACTGTGTTCACCTGGTGTGACAAGTTACTGAGAGAAGAACAGACTATCAATAATGGTTCTATAATTTTAAAACAATAATTTCCTCTTACTCCAGACAGAAGTAACATGCTGTGCAAAATTATACATCATGTAACAGCAGCTGAGACGTCAGCATATATCACTATCCATGCTGCTCTCTAAAAGCCAAAAAATTACCATACCTAACAGTAATTTTTACTTTAACAGAGAAAACAGAGGATGCAGGGGAAAAAAACCCCAACTTATTCTTATAAATGCTTGGTTTAACACATAGTGAACAAATTGATGTGTAAATTAGTTTTGATAAATGCTTGTGTTAAATGTGGTTATTTATTACAAGTTCCATTATATAAATTGGTTACAAAATTATTACAAATGTTATTTATTAATCTTACCTTCTCCGAAGCTAGAGAATGACGCAAGGCAATTATCTTTCGTGGACTTCAGCAGCATTAGTGATGATGTGCTGAGGAGGGCAGACAAGTTCTAATGATATGTAAAGAAGAGAAACATGCCTTTCCTTTGCTTCTTGCATGGACAGATCATATTTCTCATACAGTTTCATTCATCTCCAATTAAAACCCTCAAGTTGCTAGTTCCTTGTCCTTTTGTGGTACAGCTGCAGAGGGTATAAGAATTAAATTACACATTACGCTTTTCATTTTGTGACATTTCAGATCTAAGTGGATGGCAAAGATCCTAGTCTTGC
The DNA here is from genome assembly GCA_004365215.1 of Cuniculus paca. Classification (NCBI taxonomy): domain Eukaryota; kingdom Metazoa; phylum Chordata; class Mammalia; order Rodentia; family Cuniculidae; genus Cuniculus; species Cuniculus paca. The sequence continues at coordinate 15,220 of RJWT010018926.1, forward strand.
AGAACTTAGAGTTTAACCAAGGTGGCCTACATGCTTTTTGGCCACATTTGGTTCTGTGGCAGGAACTTCAGCATTTACCTATGACCTGGTGACAGATTATAGAACTATTTAAGACTGTTTTTGCTTTTCAGCATAAGATAACTGGAAGGGAGGGTCTTTCTAGGGAAGGGAAGGGAATAAAAAGGAAGGGAAGGGAAAGGAAGAGAAGGGACAGGAAGAAGAAGAAAACAAAAGGTAAATGAAAGATTTCTTCCAAGAACACTCTCATGAACTAAATTTCAATCAAAATCAAAGAGGTAAAGAAGTGTGCATAAAACAAAACAAACAAAAAACCTAGAGTCGACTGTTAGCTATTAGATATTTTTTAGTTAAATGTTTTAGCTCATGGTATCTTCCTTTCCATTGCTTATAGTCTTGTTTCTTGTTTCTTTCTTCTTTTTTTTTTCTTTTCTTATATCTTAGAAAAGGAAACAACAAGAAAGAAAGAAAAATAATTCTTTTATGTATCTCTGACAAAAGCTAAGTTGAGTGGTACAGATGCAGGAGGTACTTATAAATCATCACTAAATAAAAGAGTATTTTAAAAATAGCAGTACAAATTTGAAATCTGGAAAAGTTTCAACTAGGTAGTATTTCTGTACTTTTCATTATTGAATGTTTATCAAATATCACTCAGACAAATGCTGGGTGCTGAAGGTATGTGCAGGAAGGGGAATGGCCCTTGTACCAGGCATTCCAACCTGTAGCTTCTCACCTGAAATGACCCTTCTCTTGGTGTCAATTATTTATCACTGATATGAAATGATTGTACAGCTTATCAGTTAGGATTTAGTTCAGCAATGAAAGGGAATATCCAAGAAGGCAGTAAATTAAGCAGTGTAGAAGTTTTTTTTTGTTTTGTTTTGTTTTCAGTCTCAGGTGAGTATCAGTATAGGCAACTAATGCTTTATTTCTTTACTTTGCCATAGTGTCCGATGTGTCCTCTTTTTCCAAACACGCTTCATGGCTCAGGATGGTTGCATCAGATCTCATGACTGCAGCTGAGTAAGCAGGACAAGAAAGAGGAAAAAGGCATGCACCCTCCTCCTAAGGACATTTGCTAGAAGTTGCACAGACAACTTCCATGTACATTTATTTGGCCAGATCTAGGCATAAGAGGCTAGGAAATGGGAACTTGATTATCACTGGCCACATTCCCAGCTAAATATTGTGTATGCTGGGATTTTCAGTTTCTGCTCAGGATATAGAATGCTACAAACAACATCATCACTTCTGTGCTTACAGGAAAAAAAGCATTAGCAGAAAACCAAGCAGTCTGAAAAATCCATAACTTTTCTTCAGCCTGCAGAGAACTGCTGACTACCAACTAATCCTTAATCTAAAGAAGTTAGGCACATCCAAGAAGGTAGTGTTGGGACATATGCACCTGCTTACCTGAAATAAATACTATCGATCACAAGAGAATTAAGCTTAATTTTTAAATGGCCTCATTAAGGCCACTGGTAGGCTGCAAGGAGAACCCACACAGCACACCAGCAGTGGAAAATTTCACTCATTCCAGGCTTTTGTGCAAAGGATCACATGTCCAGAACAATGAGCAAGTGTCTTGGAAATGTGTCCTTATGATGCAGTTCTAGCACAGTGGAAGATCGGAGGGTAAAACAGAAATCATACTCCCCTCTCCTGGGGAAAAAGAGAAAAAAGTTCCCAAATTCTTGCGGGGGAGGAAAGCAAAACCTAATGGCTCCAAGGTACTCCTGAAAACATTGATTCTGAGAAAAGGAGACAATAACAAAACCCCCTGTCTTTCTGAGACAGGAGTAGAAAATCTTTCTGGGCCGGACCTAACACTGGGAATGGCAAGAGATTTCTAAGAAGTGAGAAAGACCTATTGCCAAGATACAGGAAAACAATTTTTGATGAATATTGAATATTGGGCCACAGAAAATGCTCCTCCATCCTTCCTCCTCCAGTCTAAATATTGAATAATAATTAACAGAGATCTATTTCTTGATAAGCATGCAGGGAACCTTTTCCAGGCAAACTGAGAAGAGGTCTAAAATTGAAACAAGCAAACACACACATGGAATTCAAATTACTGAAAACCAAAATCCTAGCAGTTTAAAGCTGTCCAGAAATAAAAGACATTACATACAGAGGGAAACATGTATGAATGAGTGGCTTCTCATGAGAAACTATTCAAACCACCATAACATGAAGTTATGCTTTTTAAGAAATAAAAAGTAGAAAATATTTCAACCCACTATTCTATATCTAGTTAAAATATTTTTAAAAGCAAGGGTGAGAAATATGGGCTTTCTTAAACAAACAAGAAAGGAGAGAATTCATGGCAAGTTCAACAGTAAAAGAATTGCTAAAAGTTGTTTTCAGGTAGATGGGAATTCCTTACCCAGTAGGAGATAGATGTACACAAGAAAATGGAGCAAACTAGCAAAACTACAGCAGTATATTGGATGTTTGTAGTATATTTAAAAAGTAAAATATAGCAAATGATAAAAGAACAGAAAATGAAAAGGAAATTTAGAAATATATTTTTGTAAGTTCCTTTCACTATTGTGACATAGTAATGTATTTTTGGTATATATTATAAATTCTAGAGAGATCACTAAAATATTAAAAGGAGTATGAACAATAAACTAATAGTTATGATAAAGCAATTACAAAAATACTAACATTATGGCAGAAATATGAAAAATAACAAAAGAAAAACAGATCCACTAATGTAGATCAAAATACTAATTGAAAGGCACAAATTGTTGTATTTAATTTAGAAAAAACAATTTTCAATTATATGATAATTACATCAAGTCAACTTTATAGAAACATAGATAGGCTAAAACTAAAAAAAAATGGTAAAAGAAATACCATGAAAATATTAACTCAAAGAAAGCTATTATAACTACATTAATATCACCAGAGAAAGAACTATTATCCAAGATGAATAGGTATGTCATATGATGATGATGGAGAAACATATTCTTCAAGGAGAGTTGAGTATAAATGGACCTAATGGCAAAGCTACAAAATCTATGGAACAAAATCTGATAAAAGTGAAAGGAAAAAAAGAAAACTTTAGTTAACAGTTGCATATTTTGACACTTCTATGTCAATATCTGATAGAACACACTGGCAAAATCAGTAAAGGTATAGAAGACTTCATCTATACTAGGAACTAAATTTACTTAATTGACATTTCTTATACTTGCCACCTAATTAAGGCAGAATACATATGCCTTTCAAGTATACATGGAACATTCACCCAAATATACTACATTCTGTACTATAAAACAAACAACAAATTTAAAAGAATTGAAAATTTTCAAAGTATGTTCTCAGATGATTATAAAATTAATCTGGAAATCAATAAGAGAAAGTCACCTTGAAAACCACCAA
>RJWT010018927.1:0-18638 GCA_004365215.1 Cuniculus paca
TGAAAGGCACTTGAGCAGAAGGGGGGTGTTCTGTGGTCCAGAGCCAGAACTGAAACAAAAAGATGTTTGCAGAAAAGAAAGCGATTCACATAAATAAACATCTTTCTACCAAACAGATCTGAGAAACCTTTCACATAAATTAGTGAGTTTTATGACTGCAAAAGTACTCAAGACAATTCTGGAAAAGCAGACCCAGCTTCCTGCAGGCATTGAGGCAGAGCTGATTCACAGTGTCCCTCTCACACCAAGGTTCTAGGATCTTAAGAGAGCAAGGAATCTGGTGAGTTAATTTAAATATCACTGAATAGACAACTTTTAAACCCTATGTCCATCCTGAATTTTTGTGTTGCTCAATTTAAATGGTTTTGATAAGCTAACACAATGATGAAGTCTGAATGACACATATCCACATTAGCAGAATCTGAGATCTGATCTTGACAGCTCTGGTAGCCTGGTGTGTGAAAAGCATTTCAGGAGCCCTACAAATAGCTTTTGTTATTTTTCCTCATTTGTAATGATGTTTATTTTAATCCTTTGGAATTCTGGGATCTGTAATTATCCAAGGTTTATGAGGCAATGAACAGCTAATTACTTTTTTTTAAGGCAAATGATTCAGAGTCCATAACATACTGTATCTTCTGCTCTATTTTGGTCAGCCCAAGCCATGCAGTCTCATTTAAACAAGAAGCACTTTAATGCACTGACCCTGGTACCATTCCTGTGACTGTCTCCTCCCACCTTCTAAGTTTAAAGAATCCATTAAATCAGTGCTGAAATTACTGTGGAAAGATTAGTTTTGCCTGGCATTCAGTTACAAGTTTCAGAAGAAACATATTCTGATCTTAACCCGATTATCTTCTGATACAGAGCATTCATTCAGTTACAACTTTCAATAAAACAGGCATAAAATCCAAAATAGTTGAGTTGAGGTTACCTCACAGAAGAGACATGATTAACTGGTATTTCCATTTTATAGATGTGAACCTTGAAGTTCAAAGGCTTACTCATGACCGGTTTCTCAACACACTGTTAACAAGAAGCAGTGCTGAAATTTGAACTTGGGGACGTTTAGGCCAAAGCTCACATCTATGGCAATCTATGAGGCCACCAGCAGAGTGAAGGCCTAAAACAATAAAAGAAAACTAATGGCAGGTGTGGTGGCTCGCCCAGCACTCAGGAGACTGAAGTAGGAGGATTACTGTGAGTTTGAGGCCAGCCTGGACTACATAGCAAGACCTTGTCTCAGAAAGAAAGAAGGAAGGAAGGAAGGAAAGAAAGAGGAAAAGAAGAGAAAAGAGAAGAGAAGAGAAGAGAAGAGAAGAGAAGAGATGGAAAAGAAAAAAGAGAAGAAAAGAAAAAAGAAAAAAGAAAAGAAAAGAAAAAAAGAAAAAAAAAGAAAAAAGAAAAGAAAAACAAGAAAAAAGAAAAAAAAACCAAGAGTTTTCTGTTCACTGTGATTTGCCTTTGGCATCATGTGCATGTGGATATAGATGTGTGTGGATATGGTTTTCCCTGGAGCAGTAATATTATTGTTATGGTGTATGTTTTGTTGTAAAAGTCTTCTATTTCTGATTCTATTAATATTTTTACCCTTAGCACTTGATTTTTTTTTTGGTTTTGTTTCTGTTTTGTTCACTTTCATAAGAGGTATAATATCTGAGCTTTGATGTAGAGTATTTTCTTCATGACTGGTATTCTTAATAAACATCTGAACTCATATTTAGCTGATCAGTTCTCTTTAGGAACATGCCTTGAATGTTGGTCTCTTTGTTGAAATATTTTTACAGACTGAGTGAAGAGTGTCAAGGATTAGGGCTACAGTTAGACATTTCTTAGTCCTCTTTCCTTGTTTTTTAATGAGCTACCACATGATGTCAGTGGGAGAAATGACCTGCAAGAGTAGTACAGCAGAGGCAAAGTTGTGGGTAATCAGGTGGAAGTAGGTTGGTAAGGGGTATTTCTCAGGAGAAAGTGGTCAAGTTAGGAGACAGAAGTCAGGCCAGCTGTTGCTGGAGATGGATGGAGTAGAGGGCATGGAGTGGGGACTCTGGCTCCTTTCCGAGCTCTTGGGACTGAGATATATTTGGGCTGCATGGCCCAAACTCTATTACCTCTCCTCTCTTTCTTGGGTGACTCAGCTTTGTGATACTGCAACAAAACGCATGACAATGAACTTGAAGAGGTTTGCTGTGGCTCTGTGGCCAGCTGCCCTTGCTTGAGGCTTGTGCAGGGGCAGAACACTGTGGCAAGAGTGTGTGGCAGAGGGAACTGTCCATGAGAGGAAGAAGATGCCACAGTTCTCTTAAGAGAATCCCCATGACCTGAAGTTTCCCACAAAGACCTCCTCTTCAAACCGTGCCACCTCCCCACAGCATCCATCTGGGGATGAAGCTTGAAATGGGGCCCAAGAGGGACAACCCTGACCCCAGGTTCTGCAGCTTCCCTCCCCACTGCCTGCTTCCCTACTGTGCTGCACAAGATCCTCTCCTTCACCTCAGCACCTCTGCCCACACTGATCCCTCTGTTCTTCATAGTGTTGTTCTTGTCCTTTTCCAATGTGCATTCATAGGAGTCTCTTTCTTGCCTCTCTATTCCATTCCATTGATTAATTTGTCTATTCTTTCATCAATACCATACCATCTTGATTACCATAATTAATAGTAACTCTTATAGTTAAGTCATGTCAGTTCTCTGGCTTTTTTATTCTCTAATATTGTCTTGGCTATTCTGTTCCTTCTCCATATAAATTTAGAATCATTTCATCATTATCCACAAGATAAATTGACAGAAACTTGACTGAGACTGCATCAGATATACAAATCAAATTGGGAAGAACTGACACCTTGACAGTACTGACTCTTGCTATCCATGAACACAGTATATCTCAATTTATTTAGTTCTTAATTGATTTCTTTCATCAAAGTTTTGTGGTTTTTCTCAAAGAGATCTTGTACATATTTTTTAAAATTTATACCTAAAAAGTACTTCATTGTTGAGGTGCTGACATAAGTGATATTTTGTTCTTAATTTCCAATTCTACTTGTTAATTCTAGTATATAGGAAAACTATAGGATATTTTTATTAGCCTTTTATTTTGAGACTGCTATAACATTTTATGAGTTTCAGTTCTTTTGTCAGTTCTTTTGGACTTTCCTCATAGATGACCACCTCACCTGTGAAGATTGGTAATTTTATTTCTTCTTCCCAAGCCATGTGCATTCCATTCCCTTTTCTTATAGTACTGAGTTAGCCAGGGCCTCCAGCATGATGCTGAAAAGTTTGCTGAGAAAGAGACACACTTGATGTGTCTCTGACCTTAGTAGGGAGCTTTGATGGTCTCACCTGTAAGTGGGATGCTGGCTGTAAGTTTCTTAAGATACTCTTAATCAAGGTGAAGAAGCTTGCCTCTGTTCAACTTATTGAGAGATTTTACTATGCCTGGTATTGCATTTTGTGAAAAAATTTTCTTCTGTACCAATAAGATCAAGTAATTTTTCTTCTTAACCTTGTTGATATGCTGAATTACATCAATTGATTTTTTTTTGTCTTTTTGGTACAAGGTCTCACTATGCAGTTCAGCTGGCCTTAAACTCACTTTGTAGCCCAGGCTGGTCTTGAACTCACAACGATCCTCCTGCCTCAGCCTCCCAAGTGCTGGGATTACAGGCATGTGTCACTGTACTCAGCTTACATCAATTGATTTTTAAGTGTTGATGCAGGTAGCTTTACTTACCTGGGATAAATGCCACATGGTTGTGGTGTATAATTTTTTAAATCAAATTAATGGGTTCAATTTGCTTATATTTTGTTGCTGATTTTTTATACTTATATCCATAGAGCTATTAATCTGTACTTAACTTTTTCTTTTTTTGTACTTAACTTTTTCTATTAATATCTTTATCTTGCTTTGGTATTAAGGTAATGGTGGTCATAGAATCAGTTATGAAGTATTCCCTCTACTTCTATATTCTGAAAGAGATGATACAGAGTTGGTATAATTTTTGACAGAATTCATCAGCGAGCTCATTTGAGCCTGGAGCTTTCTATTTTTACAGCTATTGCATTTTGATTCAATTTCTGTAATAGATGTTGGAATATTCAGATGATTTCTTCTCATAAGAGCTTTCGCAGACTGTGTCTTTCAAGGAATTGATCTATTCCATCTACATTATCGGATTTTTAGGCATACAGTTATTCATAGTATTTTCTTACTATTTTCATGAGTGAGGGATCTACAGTGATAGTATTAGTAGTTTATATATTCTTCTTAGTAATCTGAACAGCTTATCACTTATTGATCTTGTCAAAAAACAGACTTGTGCCTTTATACTTTTCTGGATTTTCTGTTTAGTTTCATTTATTTCTGCTAGTTTTTATTTTTTATTTTCATTTGCTTGCTTCAGATTTGAATTGCCTTCTGTTTTCTAGTTTCCTATGGTAGAAACAACAAATTTTATATTTTTATTCTTTTCTACTATATCCATTGAATGCTATAACTGTCTTTATAAGCATTACTTTTCCTGTACCCCACAAATTTTGATAATTAGTATTTGTATTTAATTTAGTTTAATGTATCTTAAAATTTCTTTCAGAATTTTTTTAGACCCTTGTGTTGCTTAGAAATATGTTGTTTAATCTTTAAGTGTTTGTGAATTCTCCAGTTATCTTTCTGTTATTGGTTTCTAGTTTAATTTCACCATTCAGAGAAGGCATACCTTCTCTAACTGGTTGTTCTTTTTTTTTTTTTTTAATTTGTTAAAGTGTGATTTACAGCCTAGAATGTGATAGGTATTGGTGAACATTCCATATCAACTTGAGAATAGTTTGCACCCTCCTGTTGTTGAATTATATCGTCCATGAATAGTAATAAAATAATCCCAAATTCCCCAAATTGTCCCATGTATCATTACTGTAATTAATGTGCATACACACAATGTAATATATCATGGAAATTATTACTTTGATTAGACTGTTGACTGTTGCATCAATTAAAAATAAAAGTGTGTTTTTATTTTACCTTTCTTATTCCTTCATAGACCTTAATTTCTGACATTTACAATTTTCTTTCTCTAAAGAATTTTTTAAACTTTTCTTGCAAAGCAGGTCTATTGTCAGTGGGTTCCCTCAATCATTGTATATCTGAAAACATTGTTCTTTTTATCTTTTACAGGATACTCTCACATGGGACAGAATTCCAGTTTTGAGGGATTTTTTTCTTTGCATTTTTAGTATTTCCCCCATTTTTTTCAATGGTTCTTTAAGAATCAACAGTAATTCTTACTTTTACTCTCCTACAGCTAAGAACTTCTCCCTCTGGACTCGTTCAGGACTTTATTTTTATTTCTAGTAGTTTGAAAATTATATGATGAGTCATTTTTTGGTCATTTGTCTTGCTTGGTGTTCTCTTGGCTTTAATATCTGCTCTGGTGTGCAATGCTATTTGAGAAAATTCTCAGTCATTATTATTTCAAATAAAGACATGTATCACTTAAAGTTGAGGACATTATGGAGATATTTTATTATGTGAATGTTGTAGGATGTACTTACATACGCCTACATAGAGGTCACTTATTTCAAGTGGCCTGTTTACTCAATTCAGGTGGTAGAAAACCTGAGATCAATGAGACTTTGGAGGTGTGACCCAGCAGATGGCTTTACAGTGGACTTCTTTATAAATAGAAGACATGCACCCTAAAATAATGATAAAAGATACAGAATCTGCATAAACTAGTAGCATCACCATTTATTATCATCATCAAGCATTCTTCTGGTACATAATTGTTTGTGCCATACATTTACAGGACAGGCAACACATAGTTCTGTTTGCAAATACATAAGTAACACAAGTGCATTGTGCTACAATATAATGACAGCTCTGAGTTACTAGGGGATGGGAATATTGCAGGGCCATTTTAATCTTATGAGACCACTGTCTTATGTATGGCCTGAAATGTTGCTATATATATTGCTATTTCTTTATATGCAAGTATTTCTAATACTTTCTGTGTCTTCCTTTTTCTGATATTCCCATTGCATATGCCGTTTGTAGTTGCCCTACAGTTCTTATATATTCTAGAATTTTTTTCAAACTTTTTTTTCTTTACTTTTCAATTTTGATGGTTTCTATTAAGCTCCAAGATTCTTCTCTCAACCATGTATCATCTACCCATAATTCCATCAAAGGCATTCTTTATTTCTGTTATACAATTTTTACTTCTACCTTTTTTATTCTTTTTAATTTTCATCTCTCTACTCCATCTCTTTAGATGCTGTCCATTTTATTCACTCTTAGGCTCTTCACTGTAGCTGCTTAAAATCCCCAGTTTGATAATTCTAGTATTCCTGCCATACATGTTTGAATCTGATGCTTACTGCCTCTGCAAATTGTGCTGTTTGCCCTTCAGTGTGTCTTGTAATTTTTCACTAATAGCTGGACGTGATGCACTGGTACAGGGAGCTGCTGCAGACAGGCTTGAGTAATGCAAGAGTCCACTGTGGGTGAAGGAAGGTGTTGTTTAGGTCTACGTGTGCATAGGGCAGTGAACTCGTATGTGTTTCCTGGGGTGCCTCAGTCCCACTCTCTGGGCATGTAAGCTCTGACAAAACCCTGTGAGGTTAGGTTCTGGATAAAGGATGTCTCCAGAGAGGAAACTTTCTTAACATGAACAGAATGTTCTGGCGTATTTCCAAATACTTCTTTTTCTTCTCTCTGCCAGAAGTGCAAGTGAATTTTCCTGGTACTCACTGTGGGAAGCTGGTTGAGCTCCTATGTGTAAAAGTCAGAAAAAAAAGTGAGATTCCTCACTGACAGTGGCGCTGGACTTTACCACTGTACCTGTCCATGCTGAGTCTTCAGCAAGTCATCAGTTTTAGCTGCTTTCCTCCCTTGGTTCTGGTTCTTATGGAGGTCATGTACTTATGGTTTGTGCCCCAGACCCCACAAGTCTGCATCTGCCTGTCAGTCTATCTGGCTTAGGCGGGAGTGGTTTTCCTGTGGTCAGATTCTCTGATGGCTCTATGAAGAGTTGATTTTTCAGCTTTTTCACTTGAGTGACAACTCCCAGCTCCATATATGCTGGACTGAAAACCAAAAGTCTTGCACAGTACTTTTTGAAAAAAAAATTTATTTGTTCTGGGAAAACTGAACATTGGAAAATTTACATCTAGAGATTAAAACTCACACATCAAACTTTTTTTCAGTCACAGTAGAGTAGCTGACACCAGACTTGTCCTTTATAGCATAGGGTTTAAAAACTATACAACCTAAGTAAACAGCTGTCTCTGACAGGAAGCAACGGGTTAACACAAGAGTGTTGATCCTTAGCCAGGTATGGTGGGGCACACCTGTAATCCAAGCAGTCTGGGGGGCTGTGGCAGGAGAATCACAAGTTCAAGCCTATCCTCCATAATTTAACGAGACCCTGTCTCAAATTAAAAAAAAAAATTACAAAAGGACCAGGGATGTAGCTCAGTGTAAAAGTCCTTATTTCAGTACTCAGAACCACAAGGGGAAAAAATCTGTGACCCTTGAGATAGGATAATTTCTGCATTCTGATATTTCTGCTTGGAGGCATTCTCTGGATCAGTACACAGGAAGGGAGAACCCAACAGAGCACTAATTTCTCTGAAAGAGGGAGACAGAAAACAGCTTGTGGGACTGAGTTATATGTCATTTTCAAGGGAAAGCAACAGAAGATAAGGAGGCATGCAGAGGAAGAGTTCAGGGAATCTTTATGCATCCCTGAGGCTGTCTGGGTGTGAAGTTGTATGTGCATTGTGTGAGAATACGTGAGGCAAACAAAGAATAACTAGGATGGAAAGGAACAATGACCACAAATCTACAAGATGAACTGCATTTGGAGCTCACATGGGCAGGAGACTTTCACCAGCGTGGAGAAGGCTTGTAGAATACCTGGGCACACCTGGAAATCTCAGAAGGGCCAGGCCTTCTAGGAAGTCAGACATAAGCTTGAAATCACAGCTACCCTAGGTCACCATTAGTGATTCTTGAAAACAAGCCTCCGAAGAGCCACACTGGTCTCCAAGGAGCTCAATGACCTGGCTCAGCCAGGTTCAATAACCTTTTTAAAGCATGACAACAAAATGCACTCACCTGCCCATGTTACACACAGATTCAGCACCCAATACAAATTATAGTGCATATAAAGAAGCAGGAAAAGATGACCGGAAACAAAGACGGAAAAATTAGTCATGGAAACAGACCCTGAAATGTGAGAACTGATGAAATTGGCAGATACAGACTTCAGAACAGCTAACATGCTTTAAAAGAAAACTTGAACACAGTATAGAGAATATATACCTAAAGATCTTTAGACTTAAAAAGTTGCAAATCTAAATTTGAAAAGAAATCAGTGGGTGTGATTAACTGCAAAAAAGAAAAAAAAAAAAAAAGAACCTGTATGTGTAACCTTAGCCCTTACCCAAACTGAAGCACAAACAAAAAAAAACCTGAAAATAAAGATGATTAATAATTCATCTATCATATATTTACTAATTAAAGCCATAGTGATGTAGGAGACAATATTAAGCATGCTAATGTACATTTAATTAAAATTCTAGGAAAGGAAAAGAGAAAGTCTGAGAAATCATTGGAAAACAATGGTTAAAGTTTTAAATAATTTCTCTAAAACCACGTATCAAAAAAACCTTAGAAAGTAATATAATCAACAGTAAAAAACACCAAGGTATATAGGAATCCTAGTATTGAAAATCAGTGATTAAGAAATCTCAAAAGCAGCTGGAAAGAGGAGCTTAAACGTGAGAGAACAAATTAAGAATGTCTTCTAACATTTATTCAGGAAAGAGAAAAGATAACTTTTAAAAGTGGAACAACAGAAAATAAATAGGAAGATGGAAGACATAAATCAAAGTATGCAAATATTTTCTTTACATGGAAAAGGATAGCAGCAAAACTCTTCTCTGTAATTTAGAAGTATTATATATAAAAAGACAGATCAAAGATAAGAAGGCAGTAAAGACATACCATGGAAACATTGTAAGAAAGCTGTATGGGTCATAGTACTATCAAACAGACAGGCTTCAGAACAAGGAGCATTACCAGACATGAAAGAGGAGCATTTCATAATTATAAATGAGTTGGCAACTCAGGAAAAGGTAGCAGTCTCTAACAACAGGCACATAGCACAAACTGAGATTCCAGAAGGTAAATAAGGACATCCATATGGTACCTGGAGATTGTGACACTTTCTCTAAATAACTGGTAGGTCAAGTAGACATGAAATCAGTAATAACACAGACATCCTCAACAACACTGTGACCTAACTGACATTTATAGAACATTGTGTCCAATGCAGAATGCGCATCCTTTTGAAGTGCACACAAAACGTTCACCAGAATAGATCCCATGGATCATATACTGGGCCTTAAAATAAGCCTCAATCCGTGACATTGCATGGAAATTATACACAGCATCTTTCTGGTAATAGCATAATCAGATTACAAATCAATAACAGTGCTAGATCTGGGAAACCCTAAACACTTAGAAATCCATCTGAGACAAACACCTACAAGGTAGCCCTAATATTAGTGGAATAATTGATGGTAATTCCACATTCAGTAAACTGAGAACTCCCAACTAAGAGTTGTCTGTCTTTTTTATTGCCATGCAGTTGATTACTACAGATAGGGAATTTGAAAACCTTCATTTACCCCATTATTGTCTCAGAAAGAACTAACATCCCAAGAATTAGAAAGGCAGGTTGAAATAATTTATTTTATGTGAGAGACAAATTAAATTCAATGTATGACCATAACAAAAATCAGTACCACTTGCTTTATGTGTTTGAATTTACCATATGATTCTCACTCTCCCATCCTGTATGTATATGTATGCATTAGTGTTTGTGTGCTTGTGTGGGTATAAAGACTCTCCTTTATTTTTCATTCAGCATGTTAGGCTAATGGTCTGAACACTTTGTACCTAGTTTGACTATCAAATTTGTTATCATTTTCTGCCTTGGGCCATCTCTCCATTTGATAAACATCTTTTAGATGTCACGCATACTTTGATCTTGCTCTCCTGTCATTAGACAGATTGGTACAACATGACCCTCTACCATCAGGGTAAGTATTTCCCCATCTGTTTCCCAGTCTATTGTGAGAGTAGTTAAAGGTTTTTAACTTAAGTAAATAATTCAAACATTTTAGGATGACTAAGGCATATCTCTGTATGTTATATATAAGATGATCTCAAAAAGTCAGCCAATGCCTAGCTAAAATCTACATGGCATTTGCTGCATTTAATGTTGGTATCATAAATAGAAAAAAAATACTCGACAACTTTCAGACGCTGTTCTCTGGTGGAGAGGCAGGAGGCAGGAAAGGGCTGAGGGAGTTAGAGTGAGGCCTGGCTTCTTTGGCATGAGCAGTCCAGCAGTGATTTATCAGGAACATTGCCCCAGTTTGGTGTTTGACCTTGATCTCTTCAGCAGGCTTGTGTAGGCTACAGTGTTCCTGCCTCTGCCCCCACCCTGGCCCCCCGAGTCTAAGCCTGTGTTGTTGATAATTGAGGCTATTAGGTTTTGACCAAAAGGCTCTGACTTCTAAAACTGCTGCAACCCGTGGTAGCATCTCTCCCTGTAAACTCGGACGATCACAGTGTGGCCTGCAGGCATGTGTGTACTATTTGTCTGGTGTTTACTTCTTTCTTATTTACTGTTTAAATGAAGTTATAGGAAGATAAAACTCACTTCTGAATCGACAAGGCTGTGTCAATGGAAAGGAGAATGAGAGATGTGAAATTATCCTTAATACCCTCTCATCTCCAGTATCCAGACTGACCTCAGGTTGAGATGCGACAGTAAATGCTGTGTGTCAGTTTGACACCTGCTGAGCTGTATTTGTAGTTTCCAGGGAAAGCTTGCATTTACATTGTTTGCCCAAGAGAGCAGACGCCATCCTCCAGAGATGTACAGACACCATTCGCTTCATGAGGGTCTAACAAACAAGAAAAGTTAATTTGCTCTTAAACCCTGACCAGCTTCTGACTTCCACTCACTTTAGAAAGTATTTTTCCATCATTAGCAAGTCCTCAGAAAACACAGCCCCGAGGCCACTGTACTCACTGGTGGCTGCAGTTGGGTCCTGTGATGGTCCCACTCTGCACACTGGGCTGGCTGCTGCTCCCTAGGACACCCCTCATTCTGAGGCCCTGGCCCACACCATTCAGGCTCCGTGCTGCGGGAAGGTGAAGGTTCACAGAGTGTGTGAGTTACTTAGGGTACATCTCCTAGGTTAGCATGCATGTTCACTCTAATGGTCACAGACAACTTAGCAGGCTGCTACTTCTTCCTCTGACTCTACCCTGCATGGTCAAAAGACAAAATCAGTGGTAGGCAAGAGTGACTCAGGAACTCCTGCCCCCACCAGTACTGGGGTTTGAACCCAGGGCCATCACACTGAGCTACATCTCCAGCCTTACTAAATTTTTTGAGACAGTATCTCTCTAAAATGCTGTTACCAAAACTGGGCTTGAACTTGTGATCTTCCTGCCTCGGCCTCCCAGAATGTTAGGATTATGCATGTGTGTCACCACATCCAGCTTTCCTTTGTATAATGGTTAATTTATTATCCCCAAATTCAGTATTTCTAGTAGGCTGACAAGTTGTTGACTTTACAATAAACTAAAGGACATTCTGATCTGTCAGGTGTGCATCCCTCAGGGTGGGAGGAGGTGGGAGTGGGTGCCACGTGAGACTCAGATGGTGATGTTGATGCCCTTGGTCTGAGACTATCACCCATCTGAGAGATTACACTACTTTTATTATTTATTTATTTTGTCTTTTTGAGCAAGGTTTCACTATGCAGTGGCCTTAAACTCACTTTGTAGCCTAGGCTGGCTTTGAAGTTGCAGTGATTCTCCTGCCTCAGTCTCACAAGTCCTGGGATCACAGGTGTGAGCCACCATGCCTGGCTGACACTGCTTTTAATGTAACTTTCTGAAACTTCTCAATCTCTCATCCGAAAAGAATGATGTATACTAAGGAAATATTGGCAGTTACACTGAAAAATAATGTGCAGTAGATAAACGTTGGTGACTCCACCATGACTTGGTATTCCAATTTAAGAAAGGTTAGGGACTTGAGTGAAGGTCCTCTGACTCCTAGACACTGATTTCTCTCCTTTTAAAAATGCATCTCCAGTCCAGGGGAAAGAACTTTCCATTCCTGTATGCTGCTCTAAGAGGTAGATACCGTCAGAGAAAATGTATCGTGACAGCTGAACTCTTGGGAAGATAAACACAGAGCCAAAAGAGTAGAGTTTCTCTATTTTCTTTTGGAAGAATAAATAGTTTTAAAGTTATTGAGTTGTTTTTTTCCCCAGCTTCTCTGTACTGTATTTATACATGAGTCATTGTTTATATAATTTAATTAACATTGGCTAGTGCTGGCAAACTAAAACACTGTCTTAAAGCATTTGCTTGAAAAGCCTCCTTGTCCCTGAGCTGTCATTTCTTAGCATGATGGATAGTGGATAGAAATAATTACCCTGAACAAGGCTGGACAGCTTAAATGATTAAAGTTTCAAAGAATTAGCCATCATTGGTAAACATCTTATTTTTCAAGATGCATTATTAAGGAAAATGCCTGTAGACTGGAGGGGCTCTAGAAACCCTCTGAAAGCAGTTCCATTGTCTGTGACAGGTAAGTTTAGGCCAAGTGTGTTTGTGGAGGCTCATTTAAGTCCACTTGTCACACACTCCTTCATCAGCCTCTCCATGCAGTGACTTGAGGGAGCCCTGAGCATTCAGCATCATGTAGAGCACACAGAAGAGGAAATCTTGAGGCTCATTTTGCACATGCTTGGAAGCATCCCTCACAGACAGTATTTCATGTCTCTTTTGTAGGTCCAGATCTGCAAGGTTTTCTATTAGTTCTATTAAAGATAAAACTTACAATATCCCAAAGCTGGACCTGGGCCTCCCCACCTGGCCCATTGTCTTGGTTTCCATGGAAGGCCTCACCACTACTACTTGAAAGATTTACTGCCTTTATTTTATTAGAGCTGTTTTATTGTTCAATAAATTTTTACTTTCATATCCAATATTGTAAATGGTGAGAAGATGATAAAAAAAACTTTGAGGGCAGTCAAAGAACTAAGGAAGTAAGCAAATCAATTCAATAAAAGCTGCATTCTTTTCAGAACAACTTTTTCTCAAACACATGGGACAAAGCTATCAAGGGACTTTGTGCTAGTGTTTCTAAATCTGCTTTGGGGACAGAGAACAGACTTGACTCCCTGCTTACTGTCAAGAAGGAGTCTTCTTATCTCTTACATCAGCATTCAGGTTAATCCTATCTCTTCTTGAAACATTTGCACATATTTAAGACAGACCTAAGAAATGAAAATTGAGGCCATTGTAAAGGAGATGTTGCTGTGGAGTGGATCCGTGGGATCCACTTGTAATTCCACATTTTACTGCTCTGGTGCCAGCTAACCTCCTGCTAGTGTTCAAGCTTCATCTGCAAAGTGGGGCAGGTAATATTTGTCTCACACTACCGATTGCTAAGACTCTAGTCTTAGCCTTAGAGTACACATAAAAATTCACAGCACAACACGACAGTTCTTCTTTATCTACAGTTTTATGTTCTGTAGTTTTGGTTGTACCAGCCATAGTCTGTATAGTACATACAGTAAGATATTTAGGGGGCCATATTCCATAACTTTTGTTATGATCTACTGTTATAGACATTCTGTTACTAGTTATTAATTTTAATCTCTTTATGTACCTAATTTACAAGTTAAATTTTATCACAAGTTTGTATTTGTAGGGTATATAAATACATATATAACATATACAGGGTTGGGTAGTAATCCCCACTGGGGGTCTTGGAACACTGCAGCTAAGAAGAAATAACTATATTTGCCCCATTGTAGGCAAACAGAAGAAAACTTTGCCCATATTTTGTAATGAAGGAGATGTGATCAACAAACATGAAATAGCACGTCATTTGAGTTACAGAGGTGGCAAAGGCTGCCCCAACAAAGATTCACATAAACATAACTTGGGAGATATTTTTTCTGTGCCTTTTTCCACCTCTGAACACCTAGTGCACTCACAGGGGTGACCGACGGCCTTGTAATCCTGTCTAATGATCCCTAACACCAGTGTCAGGATTGCCTAACACAATGGTGCTCAGCATTTAAGAGTTAGTTTTTACCAGTTCACCTTTATTCAATTTTATGGTTTAGATTGAGAATGTCCCCAAAAGGCCTCATGTGCTCATAGACTGGACTTTTGGAAGATGATTGGGTCGTGAGGAAAACAGGTGGGGCCTGTTTCGAAGAGGCAGGTCATGGGGGTGTGACCCAGAAGGCTTCATCTCCCTGCCTGGCTCATCCCTTGATCTTTACTTCTTGGTACCCATGATGTGAGCTGCTCTCTTCAGCCGACTCCTCTGCCATGCTATCTACCCAGGAGCTAGCCCACCATGGGCTATAACTGTGAAACAAAATAAAGCTCTCTTCCTTTAAGTTGTAGGTGTTGGGTGTTGTGTCTCAGCAACAAGAAAAATGACCAAGATGCCAGTGACTCTCTCCTTCCTTTAGAACAATGATTCCCAAATTTAGCTGCATATAATAATTAACTAGGGGACGTTTTTAAAAACAAAAATACAAATAAACACAAAAACAAAGCAAAAAAATAAACCAAAGGCAATAAATAATGATCCACTCAGGGATTCTGACCTAGGTGGTCTGGGGTGTAGCCTCACCAACAAGGTTTAGAAGGCTCTTCCAAAGATTCTGAACAACTAATGTTGAAAGCATTGCTTAGAAACTGCATGTCAGGAAAGCAAGCTGATGTCTTACACTAGTGCCTCTCACACAGGAAACCACACCAAAGCAGTCTGGGGGAGATTTTTAGAAATCAGAATTGCAGAGTGTATCTATTGAATCTGCCTTTAGTCTCTCAGATGACTCCTACACAGCCTACATAGCATCGAGTGACCACTGTAACTTAAATGTAAATCATGTTTGTTACTGAACCTTGGTACTTCCTGGTCTATGTCATTCCATTGCAGCTGCTCATTGCTTAAAACAAGCTATTTTGTTTGGAAGAGGCAGACAACAAAATATAGTGCTATTAAAAATTAGCTAAGTTTTACTAAGTGTTTATCAGTCCCCATGCACAGTGATGAGAAATTCACATGCATTATTTTATTGAATCCATGCAATGATGCTTTGTGTTGGGAGGTTTTATAGCAAGGGAGACTGAGGTGGAGAGGAAGTAAAGAAGTTTTTCAAGGTCATGCAAATGAAAGAACTGGGGTAGGAATTGAGTCTAACTTTGTGTTAGTGTTTCCAAACTGGGGTCCCTGAACCACCCAGTGTCAGTACTTTGTGGTAACTTACTATAAACATGAAAGCTTGAGCCCTATCCCAGACTGTTTCAAACAGACATTCTGCAGCTTGGGGCCATCAGTCTGTTTCTAAAACCTTCCAGACAAGTGTGGTGCATATTAGTGCTTGTACACCATGGCCAGTGCCATTCTACTTGCGCATGGAAACAGGCATCTCTTGCTTGGGGAACTTTCATATGAAGACTCTGATTCTTCTTAGGAAATGAGACAAAGCATGCACTGATGTCCAGGATGGAAACTGACTCTACCCAGCAGGAAAGAAACATTAGGAAAGTGGATGCCACCTCCTCTCCTTGGCCTTGTCCCCTCTTCCTAGGGAGATGACTCCAGGGATGCTGGGGTAGATAGATCACACGTAGTGGTAATTAACTTGCTGTTTTAAATGATTTACCAGGTAAGCTTCATTACTACACTACACAATAATAAGCATGCATATGATTATAAGAGCTTTTATTATTTAATTTCAACCCTCATCTTTCTTATGTATGTGCAGTACTCTCAGATTCTGGATGCTTCCCCTCATTTAAAACAATTGCAGTAACCATTGTTTCTGAGTTTTATTTGGGGTTAATTTGGGGGTTTTGTCCCTGTTTTCCATTCTTAAACTAGTCAATCTAATGGGGAGACTGAATTCTATCATAATCTTTTTAAAAGCTGGCATGAGTATTTGAAATGTCTATGTATAAAAATGTGCACAAAGTATTATGTATTTTTTCCTCTGTACTGCAAGTGTCAGAAGATTTCTTCCTCTTGGCCTTGTATTTTAAACTCTTTTACTCTAAGAAAGAATGATGGATTTTCCATGCATCTTGCAGAGAGCTGCTTTATTGCTACTGTGATAGCATAAAACTGAATGGTGGTGATATTTCATGAGAGGGCTGTGGGAGAGGGCAGTTTGCACACGGTAATGAATCATGGAAAACTCTACTCTTGCTTCCCTCCCCAGTGTCCTTTTAATGATGAAGTCACTGAATAAGTCAAACATTCTAGGAGTGTTTTAAATGTGTTTGCAAGTAGTGTAGCTGATCAATGTGAAATTTAAGGCAAAAAATAAAACCACAGACCTAGGGACAAACAAAATACAACTTGTGAGAGAGTCAAATAACCAATCTCCCTCCCTCCCTTCTTTCCTTCCTTGGTAAACAAGCATTTACTGAATGTGGTCCAATAGAGAAAAGCCTGGACTTGCAGTCACTCAAATGGGAATTGGACTCCCAACTGCACCCTTTCCCTTCTCTATGCTTTTTCATCTATTAAATGGGAATATAAAGGGTTATTGAGAAAATAAAGTTAATGCATGTACATGTAAAAGCCTAGCATACTGCTTGGCCTGCACCCCAACAAATGGACACCTTATTTGTCATTGTCCCTTTTATCCAGTTGAACTGTAACTGTCCTCAGAAGAAAGACTGTCTTTTGCTGTTTTTCAGACTTTCAAGGGAAAGTGACCCATACAAACCTCTGACATATGATGCTCCCCGTTCCCCAAAAAGATATTGATGAATACGTTGTATTGGAGGTTCCCTTCAAAAATATTTCCCATTGCTTACTGCTTTGAAGTTGGCTGCAAAAACAAAGACATTTCAGAACACCACAAAGATCCTATATTCATTTCCCAATTTCTTCCTGATATACTCTGGTGTCTTAATTGTCTTTATTTTTTCTTTTCTTTTTTCTCTTTGCCCTAAAATGTCAAGGATGTGTCTTATATGAGGGAATAAAAGTAGGTAATGTGCCCAAGGGGAGAAAGCAGTAGTATATATTTAAGTAAGCACAGTTTTTATCAGCCAGAAATTCAGAAGCTGATTCTGAAACCTGAAGGTCTACAAGGCTGCACACTCTGAGACTAGGACATGAGCCTAAATTATTCCCAAATGGAAACAGCTTGCTGTGTTAGAAAGTACATGGATGTTATCATCAAGTAGATGGTACTTGGTTCATTTTCTGACCATGTGACCTTGAACCAAGTTGCTCAAACTCACTTTGAACTTTGATTTGCAATAATACTTACTTATATGTTATGAGGATTGAATAAAATGGTGGCTATTAAGTGCTTGATATGTAAAAGCTTAGCTGACAATAAGAAACCATGATGATTTTATCTGAGGTCATTTTTCCTATCCTATTATCTGTTACTAGGTCATACACTTTGATCTGAAGAACAGACTTTAACTCTAACCTGCAAGGTTCAATGAGTTGGTATGGATCTACTTCATCTACAACATTCAGTTTTGGGACTTCGGTTCCCAAAATTGGTGCTCAGACATGGTCCACTCACAGTTTCCTGGCACTATCTTTCCATGTCTGTAAAGTGAGAGAAATGTATCTGATGGATCTGGTAGTGACACTTTTTGCTTGTGTAGAGTTTATAGCAATATCACAATAATTGATTATTTTATTAATGCTGATCTTTTATATCAGATTGATGATCTCCATGACAGTCTGAAATGGTTAGCCTGACATCCTGTAAGATCTATCTGGTACCCAGAAGATATTCAATAACTTTCGTGAAATAAATCAATTAACATGACCTGAAGATGCCATGGAAATTAATTACTCTTTCATTCAATTCCTGCAATCTTCATACAGTATTTTTAAATGCTTAATGTATGCAACTTTGTGTGTTTTGTGGCTAGTAAGGGAATTTTCTCCTAGAATGATTATCTTATTTAATCATCACAAAACAAAGCAGATAGACTTTGCTATTGGGTCTGTTTTACAGATAGGGAAAGTAGAGCTCAAAGACATTAAGGAATTTCTTGATATTTGCACAAATGTCAACAAAATGGTGACATAATAAATATTTTTAAAATGTTTTTTTAAATAGAAACCACTTTACATATGTTAATTTTACTTATTCCTCATACAAAAGGCTTTGTGGTTATTACAGTTACTTTCTTCGGCTTTCAAATGAGGAAATGTTGGTGACTTTCCCAAGGACTCAGAAAGAAGGGAAGGGTAAGCAATTTATCTCTGAACTCAGTGAATGGGTGAGAGAGTGGTACTTGGCTTCAGAGTCCATACTGCCTGCCCTTGAGCCATAGTGCTTGCAGAAATCCACACAGCATCCTAAGGGAAATGGCAATTGCTAGGAACATCAAAGATGGCAGAGCAGTAAGCAGCAGAGTAAACAGTCTCTCTGAGAGAAGCAGTTCAGATGCTGGAATACAACATCATGGAGAGGACAAGAAGGAAGGAAGTGGGTGCCCTGGACCCAGGAAGAATCTAAAATATGAA
>RJWT010018928.1:0-18643 GCA_004365215.1 Cuniculus paca
GAGCTCATGTTTCACAACAGCCTGCTTTGGGCACTGGACTTGGAGCTACAGGATTCATTTCCCTGCTGAGTTTTGGTCTTTCTTTAGTCCTATTTCTGTCTATTTTCCTATGTGTTCCTTCTGAGTGGGAATGCTCATCCTGTGTTGTTGTGTGTTGGAAGTATTTAACTTTCTCTTTTATTTTTACAAAACTCACAGATAAAGTTTGCGTTAAGCATCAGTAGAGACTTTGGACCTGGATGTTTCAGTAATTCTGGACTCAGAGATGGACTAAATGCATTTTATGAAATGTGCCTTTGGGGGGTAGGCATGGAAATTTAGAGTTTAAATCCAAAGTGACTCCCTCAAAGTTTTACTTTCAGAGGTGAGGCCTATTCAGAAGGGGCAGATCCCTGGAGAGTAACTCAGAAGGGTGTTCTTGTTCCTCCTGCCTCCTCCCTTTTCTCTCTTATTCCTGGCCATCTTATGGCAAGTAGCTTTCCTTTTTCATGTAATTTCTGCCTTGACAAACTATTGAAACCATGAGGCAAAATAAACTTCTCTTTGTTTACATTGCAGGTGCCTGGCGTTTTGTCCCATAGAGGGAAAGTGGCTAATACAATATCTTACAAACAAATAAAGTTTTCATACTACATAGATGGGAAAATTTTTTTCAACTGAATAAGGCACAAAAAACTCAATTAAAATGTACGAAATTATTAGACATTTCATCACAAAAGGTTTATGTATTAGTCACTTTCCCATTGCTGAGATGAAATACCTGACATCTGTAACTTAGAGGTTTGTTTGGCTCACAGTTTCAGAGGACTTAGTCCATCAACAGGCTCTATCCAGACAGAATTGATGTGATGAAAGGGCATGATGGAGGAAAGCTGCTCACCCAAGGCAGCCAGGAAGCAGACACAGCAGTTCAACTATGAATTCTTGAATGGATTAATCTACTGGTGAGTCTAGCACACCTATGATCCAAACACTTTCTGAAAACCCCATCTCTGAATACATGAGACTTGTAGGGGATATTTTAGAGCTAACCCATAATGGCACCCAAGTGTCCAGTAATCAAGTTAAATGCTGCTCAACACCGTTGTTTGTCAGGAAAATGTAAATTAAAACTCCAATAATACACACACACACACACACACACACACACACACACACAATCTAAAATAACTAACAATGTAAGTGAATTAAGAACATGGATATACTGGAACTTTCATTCATTGCTGTGGGAATATAAAATTACATACATTTTGGGAAAAAGTTTGATACCTTAAAAACTTAAATATAAATTGATTTAGAGAATTCTACCTCTAGGACTTTACCAATGAAAATCAAAATGTATTCACACAGACAGATATATAATGTTTGTCCATGCTAGACACAGTATGGAAAGGTCCACATTTTCATCAGCAGCTGAATGGAAAAACAATATAGTTTATTCATCTAACAAGATAATGATAATGATAGAAGAATGAACTACTGTAAGGTAACTGAAAGATTATAAATACAAAGCCTTACTGCACATTATTCCATTTATATAGAATTTCAAGGAAAAGCAAATAATAGAGACAGAAAACAGCTCAATCTTTGCTAAGGGTTTAGTGCAGAAGCAGGGATTAACTACTTGGAAGTGGGGACATGGAGTGAAAGAATGTTTTAGGATGAAATGTTCTAGAGCAGGATTATGGTGATGCTTCTGTTCTCTACTATACTAAAACTCACTGAGGTGGACATTTACAGTAGCTGATGCTTTATATATAAACTATATTTCAGTGGAGCTGTCTAGAATATTTGTGTGTTCACTTTGATCTTGTTTGCTGCTATAATATTTTCTCTTTAACTTTTTAACACTTTTTTAAGGAACATATAACTCACCATTAAAATCTACTGTAGTTATTCAACCCAGTTTAATGTCATTAAAATACCAAAGAATTGCAACTTATAGCTAATATTATTCTTCTTCATAAGCAGTTTTTTAATATTTTTCCTATACTATAATTTCTCAAATGATACAACAAATATCTAAGAATCTTTAAAAATATAATGGTAGCACAATAGCCCAAGTGTTACTGCATTAGCCTAGACCATTTTAATTTTCCATCTAGACTTGGAACTCAGCTAATTATAATTCATCTCCTGGAACTGTGTCTCCTAATTCATCTTCCTTAATTTCATTAATAGGGCCAAGTTATTCTATAAACATAATTCTATTCTTCAAATTTCCTCACAGTTTGTTAACAATCCCCTGCTACCTAAGGTAGTTTTTTCCTTCCTTTTTCATCCTCCGTCTCTGTTTTGTTTAATTCTACAGACACAGATGACCCCCTAAAACTATGTGTGTGAGGGTCACATGTGTGTGCACAGTTGAGAGAGATTTAAGGATTTCATCACATTCCGAAGCGGCCCTTCCCTGAAAGGCATGAGAAGCATTGTCTCTCCCTATGAAGGCTCTTGGGCCCCTCCTCTAACACATAGGTCGTCTGCACCTGAACCCATCCCTCCCAACATCATTCTCTCTCCTCCTCAGTGCATCATAGTCTCCAGAGAAAGGCACCATGAGGTTCTGAGCATGCTCCTTCCCTGTGCCTCTCCACACTTACACGCCCTGCTCCTTACTTGTATTCATGATGTCTAGCTACAGAGACTTTTTGAGCTTGGAGTCTGCAAAAGTCCCACTGGCTTCTGAGGAAATTGGCCCTTCTAAATTCCCTGCATTTCACCATCTCTTGCACTTGAGATAATCTCCAAGACCTTTCTCTGGGTGAATCCATTCAAAACAGTCCACTATGTTTCGCCTTCATGCTGTCACTAACTTATGAATGAACCTGAGTTACAACAGTTCCCACCATACTGTGGTTGTAGTGTACGTGCAGCCTTCTAACGGGCACTACGATCCCATAGGAGCCAAGGATTTGGCCAACATCCTAGGGGCAGCCATTAATGCACATGTCAATCCAGGTGCACTCTGGGTAGGTCAGTACAGGTGCACTCTGGGTAGAAATGGCCTCTTCTGTTCTCAGTTCACAAAGGAGCAAATCATTATTTTCAAGAGCAAAGGGGAATTCAGAAGGGCCAAAACAGGCAGAGTAATGGTCTTTAGAGATCCCAATAACATAATCACTGGAACCCATGAGTATGCTCTGTGAAATGGCAAAGGAGTGTTAAGCTATAGGCGTAATCACAGTGGTCGATCAGTTGGCTTTACACAGGGGCCATGGACTGGACACGGCAGGCAGGTCCTTGTGTTTACAGTGGTGTTTACTGGGGAAGAAGGTGAAAGAGGCAGAAATAGAGGGATGGCGTTGTAGCAAAAGTTCGACCGGGCCCTCCTCGCCTTCAAGTGGAAGAAGGAATGTAGAGGAAGGCGTGCAGGAAGCTCGTGGACACTGGAAAAGGCCAGCGAACGTGTTTTCCCTGGAGCTTCAGCTGAGCCCACAGTCCTGCTGATGCCTGGGCTTCAGACTTCTGATTTCCAGACTACAAAATAATGAATCTATAAGCTTTCTGACAACTTGTTACCTTGGTGATAGGAAACAGACACACCATTGTCCTTGTGCTGTAATTAACAGGTCCTGTGATGAGTGGAACACCCCCGACACACACACAACAAAAAGTAGTGTGAAGTCGAGAATCCCAGCATCTCAGGAAGCAACTTCATTTGGAAACAGTCTGCTCGCGGGTGGGAGAGTTAAGCTAACGTGTCATCCTGGACAGTGGTTGGCCTTTTCAGTATGATGGTGTTGCAAGAGCACAGGGACAGACAGGAGACCATTCACGACAGCAGAGGCGGAAACTGGAGCCAAAGTGGTGCAAGGCCAGGAATGCCAGCTACTGCTGACTCCAGCAGGAAGAGGTGAGGAAGGCCACCGTCTGCAGGGTCACACGTCTATGTCCCACGTGGCTCACCTCGATGAGACAGCTGGCTTCTTTGTCTTTAATCACCTGGTGTGAGCTTTGTTACACTCTCCCAGGGAAACTGAAGCAAGCCTCCTTGTACCCGACAGCTAGTTTCAGACGGCTTTGGTATATTCATCTGATCTACGTCTAAAGTTTTCTCATGTCCTTATCGAGTAGACGATTCAAGGTGTCCTCCAGGTTGCTGCAGCGGAACCTACACTGGGGGCAGCGCACATTCAAACGGTCACAGTGCTGAGCTGGCAACAGGTGGCAATGACTCCATGCATGTGCTGGTGAGTTCCCAGTTCAGGGGTGAGGCGATTCTGTGAAAGGAGGTAGGTGATCCATCCATCCCAACACATCAATACACTTCATCAAGTTGCAACTTATAATGGATAATGGCTTAATTTCAATTATCTTGTTATAATTTTAAATTTCTTTACACTCACTTTTTGAATAAAAGAGATTATAACTACTTCTGAATAACAGAAACAATAATAAAATATGAAGGGAAAAGATTATATATATATATAGTACTACCATATATATGATTGTACTACTCATCTCTATTAGTCCATTGAGAAGAACAGTTTGTGCTTTCATTGTTTAATCAGTTTTTCATGTCTATATCTTATATCTAAGCAGCTACTTTGAAGATTACAATATGCAATATATTAACCATTGTTAATCTCCAATTATTTTGTTTTGAAATTCTGTATCATTTTTCTCTTTTCTTTTTAAAATAAAAAATAAAAATAAAATCAGATAGTCTTCCTAAACCACAATATTCAGTTCCAAGTGTAAGTAGCATGTCTTAAACTATAGCCAGTGCTCATACATGGAGGCTCACGGAGTGAACAAATGCAGGTTGAAAATATTTTTTAATAGTTGCTTCTGTACTGAGCATGCATAGGCTTTTTTTTCTGGTCATCATTCCCAAAACAATACAGTAAGAATTTATATAGCATTCACACTGCATTAGGTACCACAAGTATCTAGAAATGATACAACACCTGCATCAGGGTGTATGTGGATTGTACACAAATGCTGTGACAATTTAAGGGATTTGACCATCAGGGATTTTGCCGTCTGCTGGAGGCCTGGTATCCTTCTCCCAAGAATGTCAAGAGATAGATGTGTTTTTTAGTAAGGGATCATGAACCGCCTGGTTCAATCTCTATGGGGCTCTTGCTTTCCATGTTGTGAAATGGACCACGTCCCCATCACAGTTAGGGACACCTTGAAGCCGTGAGTGACTCCTGTGAGCTTCATGATGGCAGTGCTAAGAACTTAAACATCTACAGGGGCTCACACCCCAGGGACTCAAAGTCTCCAGGAAATCACTAGTTTCCACAGTGGCATTAAATTTATCTGAAAAGGACATCTAAAGGAGAAAAGAAAAACGGTTTGTAAAATTGTCAGAGCAAATTTGGTTATCTTCTATGGCAACACATAAAATTAAAATTAGAGATACAATTTTGAAATTATAGGTAGAAAACATCTTTTGTTGGAAATTCTCCTTTTAAAAATTTTCTACTCAAATTCCTTTTGTAAAAAAAAAAAGGTGGATTTTTAGGAAAAGCCACTGGACTCTATTAATAAAAGCCCCAGCTGTTGTAATGAAGTAGTGCTATATGGTAAACTATGCTTGAACACCTAGATGAGCTGAGTTCTGTCAGCGATCATTCTAACGTTCTGCCATCGTGTTATTTTGAATAGTAAGATGCTTTATGTACATTTGCCTTGAATAAAACTACAGTACCATGTACAAACTGCACTCATGTTAATTGGATGATGTGATAATTTTTAAAATACTGCAGATTTCATGATGACATCTTTCAAATGACCCAAACATGTGGCACTATGAAGTCATCCTTGAAAACCAGTATTTTCAATGTTCTTGCTGTTGAATTCTTAAAACTAGATTATTTATCAAAATTTTGTGAATGAATTCATCCCAGAACAATGGCAATATGCATTAATGATTTAAATTCTTTAAATTATGTGTTTCATTTTCCCAACAAGTGTGAGTTTCCTATTCAGTGTGAGTTCACTGGAGCTATTATAGAAAAATACCATATGTTGGGTGGATTAAGCAAAGGGAATTCATCCTCACAGTGCTGGAGTCTGATATCCATGTGTAGGCAGAGAGGCTAATCCCAGAGGGCAGGAAAAAAGCGTGAGTTCCAGGCCCCTCCAGTTAGCTTGAGGGGACCTTTACTGGAGCCTTGATGTCCTCTCCCCTCTGCACCTGCACCCCATGCCTTTGGATCAGAACACCAAGCAGACAGAGTGAGAGACCATTCCAAGGGCCCACTTCAGCTTAATCAAGTCCTCTGGACTTCGAAGGGCAATAACTAATCTCATTATTGTTAGAATACAGTGGCAGCTTTATTAAGTCTGAAACTTTATGCATTTGGCTTTGTTTTACCTTCCTGAGTTAATTTGATGGCTAGGAAGTACGGATAAGCAAGAGTACTGCACTTTCCCAATCCTAACATAGAACTGTTTGGGAAGCCAGATATGTTAATGACTTACATAATAAGAATCTATAGATTGCTATACTTTTCATGCTAGTTCCATCCAGGGTGTTCAGACCTTGAGATGAGCAAAGTCAAGGGGACTCAAAGCCTGGCATGAAAATCAAAGCTCCCAGCTGTCACTGTGAGGCAGCTGCAGGTCCAGGGCCGCGGTCAGCTCAGGACCCAGCTAGGCGCCGACCTGGGCCTTAACGCCTCCGTTAGGTACCCTGGCTCCTCTGAGCTCTGGCTGCTCCACCCAGGGACCACCTTGGTCCTGCAGAAATGACTTAGAGCTCAGTGTTTTGATGCTGGGAATTCAATCAGTAAATACATTTGATGAGAAAAAAGGAAGCATAACACAGGAAAATTCACTTTGCATGAGATGAATGGTCGCAGGATGTCCTAACTGGGTAGCAAATGTGATTTCTGCGAGAAAGAGGGTGAGATAGATTTTGAGTGTCATGGAGAAGAGGCAGAGGAGAAATAACGCTGAAGAGGAACAGCCAGAAAGGGAGCTACAGTCACAGGCCGGCGGGGAGGGCTCAGAGACACCCTTCCATTGCCTAAAAATCTTCGACAGTTATTAAAATACAAACACAGATGTGGAGTATTGTGTGAATGTGCATGTACTTATTAGTAAAAATGAACCAAAGAAAAACTTGATAACAAGGAGCAATTAGTCAAGGATAGGAATGAGAGGGTCATGATATTTTGCTTTATACTTTGATTTCACAAAACTTACGAATAGGGAGATGGGGGAAAGGAAGAGGGAAAGGTTAATTCCTGATGAGAAATAGCCCGCGTTCGAATTTGCAAGCCAGTCAGCAGTGAGGAATGACTTCCACTTTTTAACCCTTCCGCTGCTCCTGATTCCCGGACACTCCTCGGAGAGTTTAAATTTTACGTCCAGTGCAGGGAGCTGAACACTCAGGTTCTACGTGATTCTGGGAAGGACAACACTATCTGTGCATTAAAGAAATTCCAGGCATTTTACTACCTTCCACGTGCTTCTGAGATTGTAAATGTGAAAATGAGATGGGAGCGCAGACAGCTGAGGAAGAAGAGCCACAGAGAACGCGCACGCCCCCCAATAACCCTAATCTCCACACAGCTGCGCAGGCCGGGCTCCAGGGGACCTGTCTGCCTGCACTGTAACGTGATCCGAGGACTGGCACCCTCTCCCTCAGAGGGCTCTTGGCTCTCCGCCTTTCTTACTTAAGAGCCTCGGCTAACCCAGGCATAGGACGCATTCGGAATGCTTCCTCTCTTTCAGTAATCTCTCAGCCCCGCATCCTCCCGTGAACAAATGAAAGATGCCAGGATGGCTGCAGCTCAGTCCAGCTATTCCCTAATGTTGGGCATAGATACCTTCTTCTCTCAGATCCTGTCAAAATAAGAAGAAACTAATGCTGAACGATTGCCAGCATTATGTCACTAAACAGCATTAACATGTCAAAGCATTTGGAGAGCCATGAAAGAGCCCTTCAACTAAACAAAATTAAAAGACATCTCTAATTTAGAAGCTGGTGCACGTGAAATAAATTAAAATCTATTTTCCATCATGTTCGACATCTTGCACAATGTGTTTACCAATTACTCAGAACCATAAGTAACTAGGATGTGAGTGAAGACTTGGTTCTTGGGTCAGGGCTGTCCGATTCTGGCGAACAAACGCACACAGGATACAATAGCGAGGTAACTTAGTGTAGATTGTAGCAAGGTTCTTAGTGAGTTCCTGTCTTTGGCCTCCTTGTTTATTACTTTCCCTGCCAGACACTGAGTGACAACTTAGAAAATCAGGCCAGAGGAGCCTCTGGCTGCTGTGGGATTCGGGCCTTTTCCCTTGCAGCGTGCTTTCTGAGCAGCGGGGAGCGGAGGAGCCCGCTACGAATCATGCACGGCCCGGAATCCGGCCCGAGTTCTCCTCCTCCTGGCGGCCAGCCCCGGCGGGAAGGCCAGCCGTGGGGCCCACGGAGGAGCCCGACTCCCCGTCCCTCCCGGCCACGTCCTGCTGCGCACGCTGGAGCATCGCAGGACCCAGGGATCGCGGTGCCCACGAGGGCGCCCACACGGAGAGGAACCGCTCCGTCTTCGCAGGGCCAAGGACAGTAACCAAGCATCGAGAGGGGCCAAGCCGCGCCCGCCCCCGTCTTCTCAGTCCCGGAGGTGGTGGAGCCCGACCCAGCCCCTGGGACCCCCGAGTCGGACACCCAGCCCGGCCCAGAGCAGGAAATAGGGGAGCAATGAGGCGGCGCGGGGGACAGCGAGGAGGACTAAACCCGAGCCCAGGCCGGGGCAGCCCGCGCCCCGCACCGTGGGCCCCGCGGGGACGGCTCGCTCCTCCGGCCTCGCCCTGGGCGCGCGCGCTGGCTGGGTCTTGCTGGTTGTTTGTGGAGCGTCCGCAGGTCACGACAAAGAAATCTGATATTTCAATAAATACATTTTACATTTCTATAAATTATGTGAGTCCTCTAAAAACACCTGACTGAATTCATTACCTTTTATAACATACTGATGTAGAAACTGAGGAAAGTGGAATAATAAAAGAATCCTTGTGGTTTCAAAATATAAATGTTACACAGTCTTCTCCATACAAAACTTAAAGTTATGAGTATAAAAATCTCTAAAATCCATGTTCAAATGGATCCATAACAGCATAGCAATTTGATTATCTCCTTAGGTGTAAAAAATTCAGAAATTCTTACAAAGTATGCTGCTCCGTTTGGTTCCTACAAGTATTAAATACATTTTAGATCAGTCTGTATAGTTATAGGCACCTTAGTGGAAAATACGGCAATTTGTCTTTATTATGAAATATATTGCCAAACAACATGATTTTTTATAACTGGTTAAACATGAATTTTTAATTTAAAAAAGTCAAGCAAAAGAACTATAGAAATCATCCAGAATCAAATGAGGATGGTCTGAAACTGTGTAGCAAATGGATTACCCTGATAAGACACTTAGATTTCCTTTTCAGTTTGCAGCTGAGGCTGGGCCCTCAGTCTTGTTTAGTGAGAAATGTGCATGAGTGGGACTATCTTGGGGCCGCACTTGCATGGGGCGTTAAACAGAACTAAAGAAGCTGACCCTGCAAGCCCAAGAAGGACCCCAAAGTGGAGATGGGGACCTCTTAGGGAGAGGGGCCTAGGGTTTCCTGGGTGGAAAGAAAAGAGCGGAGCTCAGAAGCATTGCCCTTTGCTGCACAGCAAGTCCAGGTGGGTTCCTGCTGTTGTTCCAGTGCCCATTTGCTGGGCCGGGTGAGATCGTGGGTTTTGCCTGAGTCTGAGGCTTTGAGAGACGCTGCCCGCCTTGTGGTGCTGCTTCCCAGCGGATGACATCTGTAGGGCCAATTTGCACTTAATACATCTATTTTTTTCCTTCACAGTGAATTTCCTGGAAGGGGAAAAGACATCATAATCTTGAGCAATTGACAATTATAATTGTCAATCAGGGATGGTTGGCACCTATCATCCCAGCACCCTGGGAAACTGAGGCAGGAGGAGCACAAGTTTGAGTCCAACCTGGCCAATTTAGCAACTTATCAAAACTTAAAAAGAAAATTTCAAGAGTGATGTATCTCAGTGTGAAAGTCTTGGTTCAACCCCCAGCACAAATGTGTGCATGAAGCCGCATATTAAATATGTGCACACACACACATACACACAAATGATTTTCCTTGGCTCCTTTCTATCTCTGATTTCACACAAGACTAGAATTTTCAGTATCATCTACTGCCACCTCTGCACGCACCTTTCTGCTCATGTTGGAAGTTTCTCCTTGACAGACACAGGATCCTGACACCCAGGAAGCCTGTGCAGTGGTCTCAAAGGGAGTTAATTTTCTGGAATGTGCATTTGTCTTTGCAGATGACAACAGATTTGCCTCCAGTGTGAAAGCATAAATTTAAGATTTAAGGGGCCTCTGGGGCACGGGCCTGCAGTTGTCCCTGCAGCACCGCAGATGACAGCACCAAGGCGACCGCTGTCCCCTCATCGGTGTGGATTTATGGTCAGCCCGGCTGTGGACGGCACGGGGGGCTGTCTGGAGCAGGGCACTTGTCTCTGTATGTAACTCTAGTCTGAGGGATGTGGTTACACACCCAGGGCATGAAGAATTGGCGACGCTTTTAACAGGCCCAGTGGCCTCAGCCCTTACGGGGGTGACTGTTTAGGCTTGAATCCTCCCAGAGCATTCTGGGGAAAGTCAAGCCTGCGTGCTTAGTGTCATAAGTTATCTTATTCATGGCAAGAGTGGAGGCTTACACTCCTATTCCTAGGGGGTGGACCACCTTATAGAGATGCGCCACCTGAAATGGCCAGCGGGGCGTGGATATGAGGATGGGTCTCGCGATCCGTCAGCAGCAGCTGACAATGTGGCAACAATCTGTGTTAGATTAGGGTTTCCTAACATCCCTGTTCGTATTATTCACAGGAGGCTGCTCGAGGATTCATAAGGGAGCAGGCATACTTTGAAGATTAAGTCACTGAAGCAATGCAGAGATATTTATCATGAAAAACGATCTTGATGTTATGTACACACACACCAGATATGAAAAGGAAAGAAATCAGTACCTAGATAAAAAGCTTCATGCAACCCACGCAAATCTCTTCCTGCTTTTTCTCAGGTGGCAAGGCTGTTACAAACTGCCTTACACATTTTTAAACAACACACGCATTTCAGAATTGTGTATCGTAACTGCTTCTCCAGATAAGGCAAGAAAATTCCGACATAACAACTACCTAGGTTAGAGAATGAAATAACGAGGAGCCCAGTACAGAGGTTTGTGGGTGTCTTTGATGATTTCAGTTGTCCTGCTTGTGGGTCTCCCTGTGGTAATGCCTATGAGTCTGTGACACACGAGGCACGTCTGTTCTGCATCACTAGGGAAGGGACACGGGGCGCTGTGTTTTCCTGCTGACCGCACGTATGTGTCAGGGTCCATTGCTTCCAACTATATTCTCTGCACCTAGGGCACACACATTCGCCTATGTTTATATGATGATCTTCTTCCCAGTTGTCCATGAGAAGCATCATTAAACTGTTGTAAGTCCTAATGCATCATACATACATATTCACTAGTCTGCAGGGACACAAAGATGTGTCTCACTGGTTACTGTGAACCAATTTTCTCTCAAGCCCCCTCCCCATTGACAGCCCTACCATGGTCAACTCAGCCTACGTGGCATTAGAATAAGAGACCCCTACAATAGCAGCAGATGCCCCTTCCCACAAATGTTGCCAAGTGTGCCCATGTGAGAATTGTGAATACAACAGGTTACCAAACACAGAAAATTATCTTCAATCAGGTCACAAGCTCACATCACCATTAGAGCTGGTTCTGTTCTAATCAGTTACTAAGCAAGACAATCTCTGCCTGGTTACTACTGAAATCTGGGTATTCCAGGCAGGAGGAGCCCACACTCATCAAGGGGACCTATCAGCACTGCATCTCCCTGTCACCACAGTAGCCATGCTGTCCCTGTTTGCATCACCACACTGCTCTCTGTGCATTGTGTGGACCAGAGGAAACGCCCGGGAGCGCTAGCGCAGGCGAGGTCTGTTCAGTGGTGAGTACAATGTGCCAGGCGCAGTCCTAGGCAGTTTCTATGACCGGACCCATTTAATTCTCAACAACCAAGAAGTGATTTATAATTACTTCCCTCATTTTAGTAATGTAGAAGTTGACACTGAAGAAATTAATTAATTAATTCAAGGTGACAAACTTAGTAGGTCAAAGAGATAGATTTTAAAACCAAACACTGATGCCAAAGCCTACAATCTTGATCATTGCTTCTCCCAAACATGACATTAGCAGCTGGTGCTTACATAGCTGTTGGTCTATATATTTTTAAGCTATGTAAGTCTATTGTTTTATTTATTGATAGATTGACTGTGGTCCTGGGATGGAGCCCAAGGAAGCAAGGAAGTGCCCTGAGCTACACCCCCAGCCCCATATAAGTTCTCTTAAATAAGGATTTGGAGAATGTTTTTAGCTAGGAAAGAGTTCCCTTTCTCATCATGAGAAATTATCATTTTGCACTATCAATGTCATACAATATTTCCTTACCTTCTACAGGCTTCTGTGTTTTGGATATGTTTTGTCTAGATCTTTTTTTACTTTATAGTTTCATCATACTTATTCTGTAAATTATAAAGCAGAACCAAATTTTTGTAGACTTGGCACTGTGGTATGAAGATTAAGAGAGTGAACTCTGAATTCTAAAACATTAGTTTCCAATCGGCAGTCCAAACTCAGCACTGGTCTGAACCTGGACAAAATTATCGCTGTTGCTTGGTTTCTGAACCTTTACTTTTTCACCTTCAAAATTGGAAATGAAATAGTATGCCATCAATGTTAATATTTAATAGTTATCTCATAATATTTTGAGATTTAAATGTGATAGTACACATAAAGCGCAGTACCTGAGACAGAGAAAGTAGATTTTAACTATTATTTCTATTTTTGAAATTGTGCAATGGACATAGTTTGCTTGATATTGTTTTTGCTTCTCGTTGTTTTCTGTTTTAAAGATTATAGTTCTGCTACATTGATAACCATGAACCTTAGCTGTAGTTATAACAGCTATAACAATAATATTCATAATAAAGAATATGCTTATAATGAGAATTATAAAGATCCAAGTAAGCAAAATATGAAAACTAAAGTCAGGAGTAGAACTAAAAAAAATCCAGTATCTTCCTTTTAACTATTTTTATTATTTACTTTAGAAAGGATATTCATGACAGATTTAATGTTACATCTCTTTAGAAAAATACGTAAGTCTAGAGCATTTGGAAAATTTGGACACCAGAGGTAATCAAAAACATGGGGAACAATAAAGATCTTACTTAGTGAAGTATGTAATGAGGAAAAAATTTTATTTTGCTGTAACTGGCATCAAACTTTTCTCTTACTTTGTTGTGGACCCACATCCACAACCTGTCACTTGCCTTCCTCTAGAATAGTCACAGATAACAACGGATCTAGCGTAAACACTAGATACAGACCTGGGAAAGCTGCTTAATTGAACTGCTTTCTAACAGTTGTTTTCTTCTTTCCCTGATGTCTTAAGGTGCCTGGTGATTTAGTTCCAAGGTGTCCACTTCGGATTGCTTTTGTTGGATGATTGGAATAGAGAGATCTTTCACTTTGCAGCTCCACTCGAGTGGAGATGGAACGGTTCCAGTTGTGTAAACAGCATGGGGTGCTCCTCCGGCCTCTGGCCCGTGCCCTGTGGAGAAGCCTTTGATACAGCAGGGCCTGGTGGGCAGGTGCTCACACAATCCCCTCACAGTTCCTCTGTCCCCAGGGACACCGTGGGCTTCTAGTTCTGGGTCTTTCATGGGTTGGGACAAGTAATCATAAATTACTTTCAGGTGATTTGGGTCAAGGACACAAACTGCAGATCGAATTCAGTTAATAGAGGCCTTTTACTGTGCGCGCGGCACAGCTGGCTCTTGAGAGGAAGGTCTGGGTCTGGGGGAATGTGCTTGTCCTGCTTATTGATGGAAGAAGTGTGGTGATAAACAGGTCGAGCTTTCCTCGAGAGAAACAGTATTTCCCAAATTGTTTTTTTATTCATCGTATCTGTATCTGTGAAGACAGTGTTAAAATTTTGTAAAGATATGTTCACAAATACTTTTTAGAGAGTGTATTTTAGGGTAAAAAAATTGTTCAAAATTTATTTATCTTTGCTAGAATATCTTTAAGGGACTAAGTAGTCATTTCTTTTAACTCCATACAAACCAGCAAACATGTTAATGTATCTGATATGAATGGTTTTATGAACACAACTGTGATAGTAAGAGAACAATACAATTCAAGGGCACTATGCTTAACAAATAGTTTAACCTTCATCCAGAATATTGTAAAACACAGATTAAAAATACAATTGTTTTTAGTGACAATATTTGTGAATTTCATCCCATCTCCCATTTTTTGCTAGAACTACAGTATTTTCTGAGTTTTTTTTTATTTACTTATATCCGGTGCTATAATTATTTTAATAATGAAATGGGAACTCACAGGCTGGAGAAAAGCGAATGCTATGTGATGCACTGCTTGACTGTGTGTGGCCCTGGACATGGTTAGTATGCTCACACTAAAAGTAGCTTTCTAACACTCAATAATTACTCAGGGACTTTTTAGTTTCCTTACTACTCATTACAATTATCTGGAGAAGTGGCCACACTCTCCCTTCAGATGAATTGGTCAATTTCTGAGGATAAATCCCATAAGATCTCCCCAAATTATGCTAATATGCAGCTAACCTTGAGGCTCATCTTACTACAGAATTAAATTCTTATTAAAGGTTTTCTTCAGTTTCATATATGGTTAGGCGTAATTTCAACTCTTCTATTTCTTTCTTTTTCTTTTTTTTTTTTTTTTTTTTTTTTTTTTTTTTTTTTTTTTTCTTTCTTTTTTTTTTTTTTTGTGTGTGTGTTTTTGAGACAGGGTCTCATTATGCAGCTGGCCTTGAGCTGACTTTGTAGCCCAGGCTGGTCTCAAACTTACAAAGATCCTCCAGACTCAGCCTCACAAGTGCTGGGATTACAGGTGTGCCCAGGAAGAGAAAGGTCAGATAGCCTCTCCTGAGAATCAGCCATGCTGGACTGGGAGGAACCGATCAACGAGCCAACTAGCCTGCCTTTCTGGTAAGCTGCGTAGGCCATGTGGGGCCTAGGAAGAGAAAGAAAAGTCAGCACCTACTGTGAGCCTACCAGTACGCAGGCTGAGAATCACCAAGCCACTTCACCCCATAAGCCACCAGCTGGTTTGGAGGTCAGCTTGACTAGACAGCACCTGAGGTTACAAAAAGCAACTGAAGGCTTCTATTGTGTGGTTGAATTTGCAGACCTGGGGCTGGCAGTCTGAGCATCTACAGGGAGGATAACAGTATGCAATATGGCAAATATGGGGGGATTTCCTTCTATCTTGTTTTTGAAGTCTTACTGTTCTCATTGTATTGTTTTGTTCTTCTTCTTATTATTATTATTATTTTGCTTTACTCATTATTCTGTTTTGATTGGTTTTATTCTGTTTTGTTTTGGTCTGATTTTGCTATATCTGATGGAATGGGCAACTACTGTGAAGATACCAAGATATACTATGGTAGCCATTGTTGTTTTCCTAGTATCCTGCTTTGATGTTCTGTACCAATTTCACTGCTGTGTTTTGATTGGATTTATCCTGATTTGTTTTGTTGGGTTTTATTATCCTTAAAATAAAATTTAAAAATTTTTAAAAATTTAAAAATACAAGGAAAACCCATGGGCATGAAATACTTTTCTTTGTTCTCGTGCCCATGGCCACAGAATTTTTAAAGGACAAATCACTTGCATTCCCCACTAAAGTCAAGAAATTTGCCACCATATTTGAACTTGCTTACATATATAAATAACCCTATTATATATTTAATAATATATTGTGCATATTATAAATACATATTGTTAAGATTATTCTGTATTTTACTTAGAACAGACATAACACAAATACATACATAATGTCATAATTTTTTGTCCAAATTGGGTGTACTAATCAATCCATATACCCTCTGAAGTCCACCAACAGCCATGCACCCGTAGTAAATTCAGAGTAACATGAGCCATGCTGTCAGCACCGTGACCTGTTCAAGCTGCTTGGCCTTGGAAAATACCTGGCTTAGCTTTGCTTTCATCCCTACTCCTAAGTGATATACTCTCATGTGCTTGGTGAACAGGGATCTCTGGATACTACTGACAAATTCATGTATTTCCCCACATAACAAAAGTGAGACATTTCTCCCTCGATTCTGGAGCTACAGCCCAGAGCGAACAGGAAGACACCACACTGCCCGCTTGCTGCTCTCTGGGACGCCCACGGAGGTACGGAGAGGGCTCTGTTGAAGTGGAGCTTAAAGGGTAGAGCAGGCCAGGGCAGAATAGATATAATCCTTTATAAATGTCCCAGTCCTAGATGTGTGCTCTAGCTCTTCCTCGGGATGCACAGGGTTTCCCAACTGTAATGTGTGGCCAGTACTGTTGTGCGTTTTTACTACCGTGAGTCCTGCTGCATTTGCACAGTAAGACCTTCCGGTGATGATGGGAGCTGAGAAGGGACTGGCCTTTGCCAATGACCATTCCTCTCACTGGCATTAGAGGCTATGTTTGGGAATCAAAGGTGTCAGTCAGTACAGTGTACCTCAGTTCACGGACTCAATTCATTCCACCATTCTGGGGAAGATGCCGAGTCAGTGTTCCTCACCCGTTGTGGAGTTCGCCACAGGAAGCAAAATTTCGCCCTGGAATGATTGGGAATAGAAGTGTTCGTGAACTGAGGCATGACTGTAATCGTAAATAAGCCAGTGGTACACAACTAACTTACAGAAATAATGCACTACCAATGAATCCTTTTGGTTTCAGTACCTATCCTTTGAGCAAGAAAATGTTCTATCATTAAGAATTTCCTTCATTTCCTACTGCGGAAATAATGACAGAGAACATGGAATTTTTGACAGTTCGTATTTACGTTTGGTCTCAGTAAGGGAAATGAGCTTTTAAATAGGAAACACAAATTCAGTGAATTTGGCTTCCAGAATAAAGTAAATATCAAAGGTGTCTTTCTGACCATCAAATAAAACCTTCCTTCAGTTAAATAATCATTTATTTTCATTTCTCCATCATAAAAATATTTTCCTGTCAGTAAATATTTTTTGCACTCATCAAAGGCCAATTTTCTGGTAACAAAAAAAAAAATGCTTCCAGTGCTTTTGAAACTATTTCCAGTTAGTGCTTTACTGTACTGAGGTGACAGGAGAGAGGGTCCTTTCAAAAGGGATCAAGTTTCCAACATCGCGGGGATCTTTAAGGTTTAAAAACAAGAAAGAAAAGAGCAAGTTATTCAGTAGTTTTCATGGCCCAGCCCACTGTTCCATGACCCTTGACCATAACGAAGCATTGGAATTGACATAGCAAAAAAAATATTTTTGAAAAGAGGATGTTATCAATAAGCAAAGAATTCTTGTTGAAAGAAAGTGAGCATGTAGTAGGAAGAATTTCTGAGAAACAAACTGTAGTTGTGTCTTCCTGCAGAAAATCTTGCAATTTACTCTTTTGTTTGATGTGTGAGTTTTTCTAGTTATGTCTTATTTATGCCTCCATAGACATCTAGAAAGAAAAAGTAAAACAGATAGGATTGTAGCTAAAAACCATTGGTTTGTATTTTACTAGGTAAAGAAAGATACAGTAACATAACTTTTTCAGTGTTTTTAAAAGATAGCTGATGTGAAATCCAGGAGTTGAAATCCTATTTCTCTTACTGGGAAGCTTTTGTCCTGTAAATACACCCATATATATGAGTGAATTTATTGTTATACATATGTACATATATATCGGTATATATATCATCTAATTATAATTAATGTAGAACAAAATGCTTTGCTTTTTTGTTGCAAAGAAGAAATGAATGACCTTTCATTACACTGTCTTCTTTCCCTGTCTTCCCCTTCTCCTTATCTTGTTTATTTTTATTTTCCTGCAGTAGAAGGAAGTTCAGGCTGAAAATGTGTACAAACTGCCTGTCTTGCTGGCTGTATCGTTCACCCACAGTCGCTTTTATATTATTTTCCGAGTTGCTGCTGCCTAGGGATTTAAAAATTATGAAATATCAGTATTCAGGGTCATAGGGGACAGCCTAGTGCTGTTGTTATTTTAGGAACATTATTTGACCCTTGGTGGAATACACTGTTACTTTATGACCAACTGCTGTGTCTGTGACGGAGTCTCTATGGGACATCACGCCTTCTACACAAGGAGAGAGTTTAACATCGTTTTAGAAATGTTGATATTTCTCTGAAAAAAAAAAGTTTTTGTATCCATGGTTTATCCCCAAACAACAACTCTAGGCTACTGTTTTTGTACATGATCCTAACTCCCACGCCTGGTGTAGAAGCTTCATATATAGGAAGTAGTATTCAGTGACTCTTTATTGGAGAAAAATCTTTATGAATGAATGAAGAAAAATTACACTAGGTTGTCAAGCTTTATTTATTTTATTTTACTTGCCTCTGTCAATATGTGTCCTAATTATGATAGGCATGTTATCCTTGAAGTTACCATACCACAAAAAATGAAAATCATATAGGAAATAGGTATGTTTCTATTCATTGGTCAGTTAGGTTAATAAAATCTGACTAGGATATAAAGTCAGGTATCAGGACCATTGGAAGTTATAAAAAAAAAAA
>RJWT010018929.1:0-18654 GCA_004365215.1 Cuniculus paca
ATGACAGCACAAACTGTTCTTTTTAATGAACAGAGATTAGTAGTATAGTTATCTATCTTGTATACATATGCATAGTTATATACGTATACCTACATACATATAACCTTTTCCTTTCTTCCTTTTCTCCTTTCTCCTATCCCAGTAATTCTTTCCTTTTGAGCACTTTCTTTCCTTTTCATTATTACAATATCTACTGTACATTTTGCATCTTACTACTCTTTCAGTTTTTAATTTTATTATTGTTTTTACACTAAGGAGACAATATGATATTTATAAATGTGAGTTTGATTTATTTCATTTATGAGTATAGTCTCAAGTTGCCTTCATTTACCTATAAAAGCCTCAAGATTATCCTTTTTATAGCTGAGTAATATTCCATAGTTTAAAAGTACCACATATTTTTTATTCATTCTGCAGTTAATGGGCATTTGGGTTGTTTCCAATATTTAGCTATTTCAAATTGTGCTGTTATAAACACAGGTATACATATATTGCTGTGACATGACATTTTCAATTTTTCTGGGAAAATACCCAGAAGGGGAATAGTTGTATTGAATAAGACTTCCAATCCTAGTTTTATGAGAAATCTCCACACTGATTTCCACAGCGGTGGTACCAGTCTACACTCCCACCATCAGTGAAGAAGTTTTCCTTTTTCCTACAGTCCCACCAGTATTTGTTATTGGTTGATTTCTTGATGGTAGTCATTCTTTTTGGAGTGAGATGGAATCTCAATGTTGTTCTAATTGCATTTCTTGAAAGATAAGTGATGTTAAACATTTCTTTATATATTTACATGCCATTTATATTTCTTCATCTGAGAAGTGTGTGTTCAACTCAGATATCCCATTCTGTGGATTTTCTCTTCACTCTGTTGGTGATTTCTTTTGAAATGCAAGAACTTTTTAATGAGATGAGATCCCAGTTGTTGATTCTTTGAAGAACTTCCCGTGTGGTTTGTGTTTTGTTCATGAACTCTTTGCCTACCTCTATATCTTCAAAATTTCTAACTATTTTGTCTTCCAGTAGATTTAGTGTTTCTATTTTAATATTTAGATCTTTGATCCATTTTGACTTTAGTTTAGTGCATGGTGATAGACATGGGTCTAGTTTCAGTCTTTGGCATGTGGAAAGCCAATTTTTCCAGCAACATTTATTAAAGAGGCCATCTTTCTTTCAGTGAACATGTTTGGCTCCTTTGTCAAAGATAAGGTGGCTGAGTGTGTTTGGGGATGTGTCTCTATCTTCTTATCTGTTCCATAGATCTTCATGTTGTTTTTTTTGCCAGTAACATGCTGATTTTATCTCTGTAGCTTTTAGTAAAATTTCAAGTCAGGGATTGTGATGCTTCCTTCCTTGCCTTTGTTGCTCAGGATTGCTTTTGCTATTCTAGGTCTCTTCTGCTTCCAGATGAATTTTTGTAATGTTTTCTCTAGTTTTGTGAGGTATGTTATGGGTATTTTGATCGAGATTACATTAAATCTGTATAACAGTTTTGGGAGTATGGCCATTTTTACTATGTCATTTCTTCCTATCCATGAGCAAGGGATATCTTTCCATTTTCTGATATCCACTTTCATCTCCTTTTTCAGAGTACTGCAATTTTCATTATAAAGATCCTTCACTTCCTTTGTTAGATTGACTCCTAAATGTTTCATTTCTTTGGTTCTATTGTGAAGGGTGTGGTTTCCCTAAAATCTCTCTCAGTGAGTTTGTTGTTTGTGTACAGGAATGCTATTGATTCTTGAGTGTTGAATTTTTATGCAGATAAGCTATTGAATTTGGTTATTGACTTTAGCGATCTTTTGGTGGAGTGTTTGGGGTCTTCTATGTACAGTATCATGTCACCTATGAATAATGATATTTTAACCAAGTAAAATATTTATTTCAACACTTCATATATCAACAACATGAAGAAGTCTTTTTTTATACATTCTTATTCTAACACTCAGAAAAGTCTGCATAGTATTGTTAAGTGGTTCAAAAATAAACTTTTGATAAAATGCAATATTGATTTTGAAAAGTAGATGTATGCAATATAATTAAATTTTTCTGGCAAAAAAATGATGGACATATATGAAGTTAAAAATGAAAAACTTTTGTGTGA
Source organism: Cuniculus paca (assembly GCA_004365215.1). Taxonomy (NCBI): domain Eukaryota; kingdom Metazoa; phylum Chordata; class Mammalia; order Rodentia; family Cuniculidae; genus Cuniculus; species Cuniculus paca. Next base: position 2,108 of record RJWT010018929.1, read on the forward strand.
CTAAAATGATTATGAATAAGTAAGAAATAAAAAAGACCTGGCAGGTAGAAAATATATTTGCAAGGACAAATATAAAGATAGTGCCTCCAAATGAATAAAAAGGAAGAAAATATCAAGATATAAGTGGGAAATTTTGGACAAATTAAGTAATTAAAATTTTCTGATAAAATTATACAGAAAGTGCAACTTCAGTGAGAGTCATGGGATTGCAATCTTACATGGACACAATTTTTACCCTCAGGTTGATAAATAATATAAGAATGACAGTGTTGGGGATGAGAATACTCATTCATTGTCAGTATAGTTGCAATTTTAGAGTAGACTCAGAATTTGCTGAAATTTTAAATGGATATTACCTTCAATTGTTCTTCCACTTTTGGGACTCTATCATACATGTATGCTTGTAGAAATAAATATATGTACAAGGTATTGGTTACAGCATTTTCTTACTGTAACAGATAATAGTTTTAGTAAATTGTTAAATATCCATTTATAGGAAGGTTATGAATAAATTAGAGTACATTTATTGTAGGAATGATTAACCCAGTAGAAAAATGGTTTACAAATGTGGAAATCACAGTCTATTTGTTGGTACTATGTAATTTTTTAAACACACCAGCTCTTGAGAGTTATTATGGTTTAGATCAAGAATAACCTGCAAAACTCACATGTGCTCAGCAGCAGGACTTTTGGAAGGTGACTGGTTGAGGCCCGGTCAGAGGGATGTCACTGGGGATGTAATCTGGAAACTCTAGCTCCCTCTCTGTATCTTCCCTTCTCTGCTTCCTGACCAGAATAGGCCCTTCCGCAGTGTTGTTTCTGTAGTTGAGCCTGTGAACCTGGATTGAAAATGTGGGCCAAAGCAAATCTTCAGTCCTTTAAATTCTGCATGTCAGGCACTATATCCCAGCAATAAGAAAATGATTAAGGCAAAGGCAGGTAGAAAATGACCAGAGTGAAAGAAATATTTGGCTCAGGAACATGCATTTGGAATAGCAAAAAAATTGAGAATGTGTTAAGGAATTATTAAAATACACCAAGAAAAGAAATTGTTACATAGAGGGTTAACTTGTCTGTAACAATTGAGAATTTAGAATTGATGGAAATAATGGTAATGGGGAAATTACTTTTTAAAAGAATATTTTGACATGCATCAGTTTTTTTAAATCACCCATTTCTGACAGTTAAAAGATAATGACAAAAGCAAAACTTCTTACGCTTGCAGGTTTCAGTTGACTCAGTCTTCTAAAAGGCAATTTCTTTGTGAGTCTTCCCTCTAATTCTCCTTTCCAAAATGGTATCTAGGAGAAAAAAGTTTAGTTTTATTCTCTTTTTTATGTCTTTCATTTATTTCTTCAATAAATCTTCAGTATTTATTGTGAATGTCCACACTGGGTATACACTGTACTAATATGTCATAAGGGATTTTTGTCATTTTTTGAAAATCATAGTGTGTGTTTATGCAAATTAACATACGATGCCATGAGATGATAATATCTGCACTTGGTTTAAGGTCCTAGAGACACTGCAATGAATAAAAAGACAAAAACCCATGTCCTCATATAAACTACCTTCCAAGAAGAGTCATCTCTAGTTATTCCACTGTGGTTGGTTGGTGACTGATAGTGAAGCACCAGATAATGAAATGATGAGCAAAAATCAAGTTTGTGAATGACCAACACAGATGTGACCGAAGAGTCATCTGCAGAGCCCATATGTTGAAACATGAGCTCTACAGTCTCAATCTGTACTGTCTGTCCTATGTTATAGGCTCCCATTTGATTAGGTTATTAAGCTATAAAAAAAATTAAAGCATACTCCAAAACTTTGATAATAGGATTTGATACATCCAAATGACATAGTATTGCATGACTATTAAATGGGTTATTCATCAAGAATTTATGGTTATTTCATAAGCAGAATTTTTGAAGGTAAAAAATATACAATTAGATGAAAGTTTTCCCAGCTGTTGATGGGATAAGACTTTATCTGCTACAAGTTCTGTAACAAACTCAGACCAATAAAAATGATATATTTGAGCATTGCTAATTCTGTTTTTATTATTAGGAAATGTACATGGTTTTGGATTAGATTACTTTAGTAGCATATGAGCTTAAAGTTATTTATAGAGATTGACTATTTGGACAACATTTATCACAAGACAGATGATAGGAACAGAGAAATGAGGATAATAGGCTCCTTCGGATCATCAGACCAAAAGGGCTGTCTCTGTGCTGACTGCTAAAAGAGGGAAAGTGTTCTCTGTCTACTTTCTCTGAGACTTCTCTTTCTTTAGAACTGTACTTTTTATTTTGCACAAAGATGTATATTGCCCACAAGCTTTTCTCCATCCCTCTATCAAAACTGTGTTTCAGATACCCAGAACTAAGTGTGTTTACATAAATAAACTGTGAAAGTCTACTAAGTGATGAAAACAAAACCTTATAATGGTGAGACATAGTTTCTGAGGAGAAAGTCTTACTATTTGCAACTCTTTCATTCTTCTCAGATTAAGGTAGAATTATTACAAATTCCAATGAGATATTATAGGGTATTTAAAATTTATTGAAATATTTAGACTCAAGAATAGCTCCCAAAAAATATTTTAAAAAGTTGTAACCATGGGGAAACATGCACTCTAAAATATAGACACAGAAAAAAAAAATCTAAGAATAAAGATTAGAATGGCATAACTCAAGAGAGAGAGGTCATACAACTGCATAGAGTCCTCTAAGGAGTGTTCACTTAGATAATAAAACGGGAATCATAAATCAGTTGGAAGAAGAAAGATTAATCAACAAAGTATAATATTGTCACTTGACTTTTTGGAAAAAAAAATAAAGTAATAGCCTTTCATCTACTCCTCTAGCAAGACAGATCAAGACAAATGTAAAGAAAAATTATAATAAATACCAGAAAATGTGAATTAAAATCTGAGATCTGAAACTGTAGGAAATTTCTAAAAATTAAAATGTGAATTAGAAAAAATTACAAAACAGCAATCACTAAATTTCACAATGTAAAATAAAAAGTATATCATTTCACTGAAAGTATCTTTCAAAATATTGGAACCACACAATCACTATTATCCACAATGTTTAATAAATTTATTGGCCTCCAGTCTGATTTTAGTAACAACAAATTTTAAAAATGTAAAGGAACACTAGCAACAACTTCTAGGAGGAGACAGAGATGGTTAATTATGAAAGAAATACAAACTTAAAAATATTCCCTATAAGACTGGTGAAGTAGGAAATGTTAAAATAGGAGAAAATATGAACTGAAAAAAGCTCACTCTTAAATTTTGATGAGATATATGACTTTGAATATTCATTCTGAAAAGTAATTAGTAATGCATTCCAGCAGTCTTTCACAATTGTATTATTTGACCTAGCAATTCTCTTTCTAAGAATGTCTTGAAAGAAAAACAAATCAAAATTTTTCACAAAAAGTCATGTTTATGCAATGTGGCCTCATTTATCATGACAAAAAGTGGAAACAAATAAACTGGAAAAAGTGGAAGAGAAATATAACTGTAAATCTGTGTGACAGAATGTTATTAAACCATTAAACTGATTCTCTCAACGAATAATGCTATAGAAAAACCTCCATGATATAATGTTTGAATTTGACATATGTATGACCTATATATGACCATATGTGTGCTTATGTATAAACATATATGAACATATGTGTAACACATGCAGTAAAAAGAAATGCATTAATTATTAGAAGGGCTGTATTTGAGTAGTACATTTAGATGGGATTTTAATTTTTATTTTATGTATTCCTGATTTTGTATATATTTTCAATGTTCATATATATACTTACAATCAGAAATAGTTTGTTTTTAATGTAGTTTCTTAGCAAAAGTACAGTAATACTATACTAATAATCTGAAAAAGTAATTACAGAAATATATTATCCATCCATTTAACTGTGTGAAAGGCTCTATCTAAATGTGTAACATGGTAATTAAAATTCCAGACCTTGGACAGCAGGTTTAAGGGAATTTAGTTTGTCACCCAGAGAGGCCTCTAAACATTCCTAGAATCACACTATATGGCAATTGACAATACTGCCAATATAAGTTTTAAGTTCAGGTCAGCATATGGATACTGAAGTCTCACTTATGGGAAATGTGGGAAAGTGTGATTCATCAATATGTAAGAAGAGAACCCAAGTTTCTCAAACGTAGTTGCAGTTTTTGAACATAGCAATCATAGTGGGCTATATAGAAGAAACTCAATTTAGTTGTTTACTCATTTTTTGAGCCTCAGAATTTTGGACAAAAATGACATGAAGAAAGAGGAGAAAATGAAAGTGGAAAAAGAAAAGGAGACAATCTCAGAGCAGATATCAACTCTGAATTACACTCTTATGGGAGATGGCATGGAAGAGTATGTGTATCAGTTAACTGGGGAAACTTTTCCCGTTATGTGTATGTGAGACACACCACTTCTGTTTTATCTGTTTTGTATTACTGTATCATCTGGGTTACATTATAAAAACGCTACTTCCCAAGACGCATGAAACTCTGGTGATTTTGGTGCATACAAGATGAGTAACTTTTACACTGTTTAGGTATCATTCTGGTGAGTGTTCTTTGAAAGTCTTGATGTAGCCGAAGCTTTCTCACAGTTTACCAAGAAACCTGAGGAGTCTGCTCTGCAATCTTATCATTTTGGGCTCTCAAAACATACTGGCTTTCTAAGACTTTGCTCAAGATTTCTTATCAGGTATCTTTCTGACATCATGAGCACAGGGCAACTGCTGATGGCAAGAGGAAGATCATGAAGTCATATTCTTTGATACTGTTTATTCTACATCTGTGATCTGTGTCCTACAAGTTTCTTGAGACTTATACCACATGTGCTGTATTTGCATTAATGGGAACTTGAGAAGGAAAGGCCATAACACTATTAAAATGTTTAGTTTTCACTCTCCCATCACACAGACACATGCTAATAACTACTCCCAGACTTTGTATCATGGTACTACAGGATGCAAAATGGAGTGTGTTCATCGTTTCGATACAAGGAACTTAAAAACAAATAGCTGCCATCTCTGCCTCTGATTCTTTGCCAGGCTTTTAACTTCTTTGGTTTTTCCCTCTTCAAATCATGGTGAGGCATCTCAAATGTATTCCAAACAGCACATTACCCCAAGTCTTTGCTTTTTCTTTTATAAAGAAACCCTTGCTTTAAGGTATATTTAGAAAACCCAGGGTCTAAGCCAAATTCCAAAGAACCACATCCTAATTCTACTCTCAAATGGCAGGAAATGAGTTATCAGTGCAGTATTCCCCAAACAAAGTTATTGATCACCCTGGCCTAATAGTCTAAATGTGGACAAATCTTCTGGAAACTTTCTGGAGGTTTAAATATCTAACTCTTCACTTATTTATGGGAACCTTTTGAAGTGCCTTATAAAACTGAAGAGAGACAGCAACAAAGGCAGAGACTGAGAAAATGCCAAAGTGCAGAGTTTGAAGAGGGCATCTTTCATTGCTCTGTAGGCCAGTATTTATCAAGTTGCATTCAAGACCTTTCTGTGAGTCATGAAATTAATTTAGTTAATTAGAACTAGTGTGTCTTAATGAAATCAATTAAAGAAATAACAGATTACAATAGAAAAACTAACTACATTGAATTTTATAAGGGGAAGTATTTTATGTAATTCTTGTTTTAATTATATATGCACTTACACACAGTATACATACATATACGTAGAATCATTTAGGTAACATGAACACATAACATGGATGATGAGATAGGTAGATAGGAGACACAGTGTGTGTCTGAGAATAGAAAAGGTGGGAGAGAAAAAGAGAAAAGGGGATAGAGGTACTCACTGGCAGTGTAAGTATATTTCTTACCATGAATTCTGGCCAAATGTATTTCAAAGCCAGATTATGCCTCCAGGGCAATGACTTCTTTAATTTTGGAATAAATTCTTCCCTTAGTGCATCCTCCATCTGCTTTTAGGTAAATTCACAAGCTGTATATAAACCTAATCTAATTAAATCTCAAACTTTTAAAGAAAATGTAGATGCAGCTCAGTAAAATGTAGATCGAATGGTGTAAGCCATTCAACAAAATTAGCAGATTATAAACTCAACTTTCTTTTTCTCAAGATAGAAAAATATTCCCCTTAAAGTTCTACTCCTAGGGATCCTAGAAAATGATAAATGGTATGGTAGTTCATAGGGAACTTCAGAAATTGGGTAGCAACCCACTGTATTAGTGATAATTGGATATCATTCATTGGAGGGTTGGAGGATCCACTGAAAGATTCAGATTATTGCTTCATATCAATAAGAATCCAGTTAATGAAAATGCAATTATTGATCTAGAGGAAAAAATAAACTATCATCAGTACAGGTACTATGGTAAAGATGGATCTGGTAATAGTGGAAGTATGGACAGAATACGAACCCCAACTGTGAGATACTTGACACAGTCTAGGTTGTTTAGTTAGGGTACGATTCCAACCCTAAATAGCAAGGACATTTTAACAGCTAGTTGGATAATCACTGAATATGTTGGCATGGCTCATTTTTAGACACTCTTACAATCACGTTGCCTTGAATACAAGCATGGATTTTTCTTTGATTATCTGTGTCATAATTTATATGAGAAGGCAGATGGAAGGTGGTTTTAAGGTATAAGGTGGAGGTTAAAAACAAAACCTCTACTAGCTGAGAGGATCTTGTTTATACACTAGACAACAGCCACCAGAGCAGGAAATCACAAGCCAAGAAGCCAGTAAAGAACAGAGTTACAAATATGAGCTTCAGTGAAGACAGGACACAGGTGACCGAATGCATTCTCATCTCTCTGGACCTGAGAGCACGTAAATTTACCTTGGGTTGAGTAAAAAGTTTTCATTCTAATGCGGAAACATCTCAATATCCTGGAATCTAAAATCAAAAGCAAAGAAGTCAGCTGCCTAAACTGTTAAAAGGAGGACAAAGAGACCAGGAAGCAGGAAGAAACTTACAAAGCCCAGAAGATCACAAAAAAGAGATTTTCCATCACATATAAGTGGCGTATCATATTTTTAGATGGAGTGAGTGCAGATTACTGGAGGGACACCAATTTTTTTCACCTTTGGAAATTTTAAAAACCTTTCCTGAGTAGGTAATGTCTATTCAGGGGAAGTTTCCTGAATTAAGAGGAAGTATTTGGAAAATCCAGATGACAATCAGTGAGTCAGTCAATCAAATAATGATAAAAATAATTACAATATTGTAAGTGTTTGCTATTTGCCAGGTATTCTGCTACATGCTTTTCCTGGATTATATTGCAAGTAGCACTCAAAGTGGTTCTATGGTGTAGGTATATATTAATGTTTTTCTCAGATTATAGATAAGGATATCGAAACATAGATGGTCTAAATATTTTGTTCAGAGTTATGCGTTAATAAGTAATGGAAAATTTTAAAAGGCTAGAAACAAAGAAAGAAATGATGAATATCAAGTTAGGAGTTTCCTAATGACTGGAAGTAGAAAATTTATTATAACAATATCAACCAGCATTAAAGAGACCAGACCAGAAGTTATAGTGCTCTGAATTGGAATAGAGAGGCATGAACTAGTGGTATAAACCGGTGATTTGTTAACTTGTAGCTATAATTTTTAAAGAAAAGAAACCAACATGAATCAAACTTTCCTTTTTGCAATATCAAAGAAGAATCACGACTTACAAGACCATGCGTAGGAGTACCTCCGTTTGAAAGATGAGCGGAAAGAAACAAGCTCAGAAGAAGCTTAGGAGCAGAAGCTGTTAGGAGAAGCTTCTTTGTATCCTCTAGAATTGCCCTATTCTTCTCTACTACCTAGTCTTGGCACAGGATGTTCCTCTCATTTGTATTCTTTCCTTCCCCTCATTTCCTTCTGTTATATCTCATCTAATCTTTTAAGGTCTTTCTCTGACATTCTCCCCTGATCACTCAATGTTTCTCTCAGAGAAATGAGTTTGGTCTTCAAATACTATTACATGCTTGATCTCAGTCATGCTTTAGTTGTTCACTATTTTCCTACACTTTTCTCACATGCCACACTAAGTTATAAGCTTCTTAACAGCAAGGGCTAATGCTAACTTCCTCCAGTGCCCCTCACAATTCCCAGAATTGGGCCTAGGTAGGTGTTCATGGGTGCCTAAAAATTGATGGTTGCTGATAATTTCTGAGGGTGCATGATGACCAGTGACCTATGGGTTCCAAAATAAGCAAAATAGGACTGGATTATATCTGCTGTCCCAGCATACCACTTGATAGTGCCTTTATGGATAGTAAATTAGTCACTTTAGTGATAGTACAACCAATCTGTTTTTTTAATCTAACATTTCTGAAGGGTATCATATTCAACTTAAGCATCATTTTGACTTGGGAAGTGAGGAGTGTTAAGATGTTTTGGCACACATTTAGTATGGAATGTTATGTCATTCCAAATGTCTCCATTATTAGGTGAGTGGCCTGCAGCTCAATCGACAGATGTCTTGTCTATTATATAATCACAGGTAGTTTCCACTTAAATACCATTGAATTCTCTTTCCATATGTGTGTATTTATTTTATTTGATATACCAACATATATTAAATATAAATTATTCCTCTACTAATATGTATTATGTATCAAGAGACTTCAGTTTTCAAGATGTTGAATACTTTTACATGTATTTAAATGTAGTTATTTGGAATAAACAGGAATTTTTCTCAGAAAAATTAGACATAATTATAATTTTGTTTATTTTCAGGAAAAAAATCAACATTTGCAGTTTAACAATATAATTAATAGAAAATAAGAAACTGCTCTTGTTTATGAACTTCCCAATTAAACAGGTAGTCAATCTGTCACCCTTAATGAATGATGATAAAAAGTAAAAAAATAATCTAGATCATTAAATCCTTGATTAAATATAATTTCAAAATTATCAAAAATCAAAGATAAGGTTTTACCCATCCTTCTAGAATTATGTAGCTTGGGTTCTAGACAATAAAATTAACTCATCTATTCCCAACATCTCACCTAGTATTTCTTTCTGTGTCCAGACCATTGTTAGACAGCCGAGGAGATAATAGACACCATTGTCTTCTGTGATACACACACCCTGCAAAAGCCATTCTCAATTGCCTTACTTCCCAAGAAACAGTGACACAAGCCCTATGGAAACAGCTCCTGTGTGTCTATCCTAATCTGTGTTTACTAGCACAGCACAGAGGTATTCTGTTTGTCTGAGAAAATAGTTATAAGTCACACTTCTTCAAATCATAAACACACATTTATCTTTAGAATATATCACTGAGTCATTTTGATGTAAATATTGCACCTCTTAAATACATTGGTGATAATAGAGGCTGTGAATCCAGAGATTTATGCAAGTGCTCTTTTCAATAACTGAAAATATTTAAATCACAGGAGCTTTAACATCCTATGGGGAGTGGCAGACAGATGTGTCAATAGAGTGGGACCTATGGAAGTTGCGACTATTTTATGAGAGTAATGAATGAAACAGACTTACTAGCTTCTGTCAGGGTATCACAGTACATTGTGTGAAGTGGTGTGTTCTGGCTACACTGCGACGGTAGCCTGGGAGGGACTAACTCTGCTGTTTCCCTCCCTTCCACTCTCTCAGGCTCCGGGCCAAAGGTTTGGAAGGAACGTGAAGTGGGCCAGCACGTGCACATTTCCATATTCAGTTGAAAGACCTGTTGAAGTCATCCAGATTTCTGAGACTGGTAGAGAAAGCACCTTTGGTAGATGGTCCTGCGATCACTGAGAAGCAAGCTTCTGATGGTGCAGCTGTTCCTTACTAGTTAGCATCTTTTGCAAACTGTCTTGGCTGGCCATAATTTTACTTGACGATGAAAGCACAGATTTTTATATGTATTTTTTGTTCTTTAAAAATATAAAATACACCTACATTTACTTCTAAGTGGCAGTATTGTAATTCAGCAGATTTTTGTTTTTCACTGAAACCTGGAGTTGAATTGTCTTGAGCCGGAAGGCATTCAAGCTGCTGTTTTTTTCCCTTCGCTATATTTCTCTATAAGCATCTAACTGTTTCAAAAAGTGATGTACAGTATGCAAAAACCTGAAACTGATGCAAATAAGTCTGAACGGCACTAAAGCTAACAGGTGTTCTCATTAATGTAAGGAGACATGGAACAATTCTTGAATGTTTTATAAACACTCAAAATCATTGCCAAATATGTTACAATAGCATAAATATACTTACATACTACAACATCTTTTATTCTTATTCTGCAATCTCAGCACTTACTAATAGGTGACTCGTGTGAGTCATATAGTAGTGGCAAGAGTACTGGCCTCTACTTAAATCACTACATCTTAAAATTAGCTTCTAATAAACTTCGAAATAAAATTATTAGTAACATAACTACTGCCACCTCCCACCACAGTTTGCTCACTTATTAATATTAACAATGCTTTAGTGAAATTAATGGCTCGAATATTAATGGATCAGCAATAAATATCTTTGCATTATTGAAGTTCCCTAAAGAGTTGACCTCTTAATTAAACATTAACTCTTATATTCTTGAAATGTTGTCCAATATCCCATACCATCAGTTCCCAGTCAGAATGCTTCACACATATAGCGAGAGGCTTGGATGATCTAGTATAGATTAGCTCTACCTAACAAATGGGTGGAATTAGAATAAAATCAAGAACATTCTGTCATAGGGATATGCAATGAAGTACACAATTCCTGATGCTTCTGCCTCCTCCAAGTTGTTATCCTATTTTCTGAATACTAGAACTTCCTGGCTTCTGAACAGAGTCTTCAGACTGTTGTTCTGAATCTGCAGAAGAGCTTGCCTACACTACCCTATACAGTTTTATCAACAGATTCCAAAATTGCATTGCCTATATTATCTGAAAGAATGAAATTGTATTACAAGCTACAGTGGAAGATGAGCTAAATATACCATCCAAACAATGAAATAATATATATTTACTGGAATGAATAAGACAGATAACTTTTTTTTATTAATTTCTTAGTGTGTCTAGGTGCAGGCTGTTCAGTTACGCACACAGGCAGTTGTCAATGGCTCAGGTTGATTAAACATAGTAAGGGGATGGAAAAATCATCAGGGCATCGCAGTGTTGACCAATTTGTACTGTGACAAAGGAGAAATATGGATATTATGAAACACTTGAGGGGACATCTATTTCAGAGAAGCCTTCACTGAGAAGGTGACATCTAAATTGATTTGAATGATGTAATACAAGAAGTCAGAGGATTCTGGACAGCAGGAAAATCTACTATAAGGAAAGAAATGGAAATCAGTATAGTACAGCTGGGAAACAAAGATTTCTGAGTGTTTGGATGATACAGATGCAGAGTGAAATGTGAAACAGGAACTGCAGAGAGCAGGTAGGTGCCGGAGCACACAGGAAATGGCAGCCCAATTAGGAAGTCTGAACGATATGACAACAGCAAGGGGGAACCTGAGAATGCTATCAAGCAGAGGAAAGGGATGATCAGATCCAAATTTCAGAGAGACCACTGTGGCTGATATACACAGTATTGACTGGAAAGGAAAACATACATGAGATGGTAGAAAATGCAAAGAATTTTATGACAAAATTCACATGGGAAATGATTGTAAATTAAATAGATAAATACATAAAAATTTTCATGAGCATATACATGATATTTTTGTTAAAGTATAAGCACATACAAAATGTTTATACACTTCTCTAAAAAGTATTAAAAGAGAGACAACACGTTAACATGTCTTAGAGAAAGGGAGATTTTGTGTTTATGTTATACTTTGGAATTTAAAAAAAGAATCTTCAAGTTGAGCCTTATTTAAATGAAAACAATGATAATCGAATAATTCCAACTTGAAGATGATGAAGGAAGCAGATGCCCCCATATCAGGCAACTAGATGAGGAATTGAGCACAACGAATAAACAAGCAGATCTGTGGTTACAAAGAGTGACTGAACTGATGAGAACCAGTGGACACAAATCCTAGGATAATTTCTTTATCTACAGACTACTACTTCCAAGTTTAATCACAATATGAAGGACCATAAAACTTGAAGCTCTTATCTTTGCATACCAACTGCTTTGATTAGTCACTTTTTAAATCATTTCTCTTATGAGGACCACAAGCAGAAGTTTGGATGTAGCTGACTACAAAACTGTGGAAACTGCTAAACTAATTACTTTGATATTATTCTTTTATGAATATTGAGAAAACCTAAGATATTTTAACACAGGTAAAAGAATGAATGTGAGATTTTGTTTGCTTGTATGTTTGAAATGAATTTGAGGTTTAGATATTTTGTTAATAAACAGGAAAAGTGGAGTGGGAAAGTGACATGAGGTGTGTTTGTGTCAAACAAGTCTCTGATGTATGAAAGCATGAACAAAATTATTTGGGTGTCAAATGTACAGCTCAATTTCAATTAAAAAGCATTGTTTTTTGAAAAGTTGACCTTAAATCTCATATGTCAGAATGCTCTAGAGATCTGTTGTGTATGTAGCTCACCATTTGTTTACTTTCCATTAAATAAGAAATTGCTTACATGTGCAGGTTATGTTGATATGATGACACCACTGAGGTTTCCAATAAATGTACATGCAAATCAATCAACCCAAACACATTGAAAACATATCCAATAAACATCTGGAAACTAATGAACACACATTTGTTAACACAGGGGGAGTTGTGGAAATGCAGGATCCATTGGTGGCCTGGCTTATTTAGTAGCATGTGGATTTAGAAACATTTCACAGAGTCAGAAGAAACAAAGTAATTATAACATAAGGTTCAACATCTTTAGATATGTAGAACATTTTCCGTTTCTTAAAACAAATATTCCCTAAGAAAGTATAAAGCATTTTTCTGACTTGCAAAGTTTTTGCAGTCTATCATTTAAATTACTTAAATAAAGGGAGCTTTACTGCTCCCCAAAGCTGAGAATATAACACCCTCCATGCATATTAGCTTGATCTTCTTGACAGACCAGAAAAGTGTTTGTGTGTGCCAATTAAAACAAAAATGGATCCCTAGTGGCTTGTTCCTCACACAACTTCTGAAGACTGCTATCATTGTTTGCTGGGGTAACCCTGGATAAGGCTGCTATCCAAAATAAACAAACTTCTCAAAACTTTCATGACAAATACGGGGTTACAAATGCATTTTAATAAGAAAGTTGCCAAAGCAACCTTTTTTTTATAATCAGTATATATTTACTTAACATCTAGCAACGTTGGGAACACAAGGCAGATACTTTCTCACAAATGCTTTAATAAGAAACATTTTTTGGAAAGATAAATTGAAGACCTTTTACTTTAAGCTGATATTTCACCCTTAGTTTTATGTTAACTTTGCTCTGACATGTTTTTTAAAAAATGTTAAGTTACTCAGGCAGACTGTAATCTGAGACAGACATGCAGCCTGATAATATAATTCCTTTGGCGGTCATAAAAACCTGTGGGACCAAGTAATTTAACTGTTAGCGTAATCATGACAACCTTCATTTGATTAACGATTAACAATATCAAATGTGGAGTGTTGTTACAAGATTGAAAAAAATGTGAATCTGTTTTTTAAGGCATTGCTTTGATTTTATAACTTGATATTTCACTATAATATAACCTATATATAAATATGGATATATATTTGTACTGTATATGTAAAATAAATATATAACCAAAATTAATATCACAAAGATAATCTATACTTGCTTCAAGCAAATTTGGTACATTTAGCATAACTTTTTTTTACTTAAATTAATACATATCTATTGATTTCATTGTGAAATCCAAATTACCTCCAAATATAATATTAATTAAATTGTATTCCTCTTATCCACTTATTTCTAGAACCACTGAAGGTATATCATTCAACATGTTTTAGGGCTTTCTGAATATTTGGTGTATTTTATTATATATTTATTATATATAGTTTCAGATTTATTAAGAAGGAATAACTTTTCTTAGGGTCTGAGTAAAAGATTGATTCTAAGGAAAATGTGAAAGATATTTGCTTTAGGATTGTTTTAGGCCTTTCTAGGAATAGAAGAAGTTATTATATTTCAACTCTGCTTTAAATATGTTTTTTCATTACAAGACATTGAATGTTTTTTGGAAAGAAAAAAGAGAAAGGAAAGAAAGAGAAAGGAAGAGGAAAGAAAGGACAGGAGAGAGGAGGAGAGACCAGGGGTGGTATGCGATCTTTTAAAACTGTTCTATCTTTAGCATAATAATCAGGAAACAAGTCAGTATTCTATATTTCACTACTGAAGCCAAGTCTTTATTGCCCTTTAGCCATATACACACATACAGTCCTTAACAGTATAGGACTGTTTGCAGAGAACCAGTGAACCAGAAATTGAGATCTTTGTAATCTTTTAATTCTCTTATTCTAAATGATACCAATTTGATAGGATGCCATTCTCACTTTGCTCATTTGCTTCATTTTCTTCATTTGCAAATTACTTTATGATAGTGGAGGGAAGCCACATTTGGAAAATGTTTATTATGTGCTTTGAGATCATTAAAGCTGGTACCACTTTGCATACCAAGTGGTAGTATTCATATCCTTAATATACTAAGGTTCTTATACAATCAACATTTAAAGAATAACATATCATGAACAAGAGTTTATACATAATTCCATGATGTAAATGTGACTGCAGTAATTATTCCTTCCTATGAAACCTTGACATGAGCGTTGTCTATGCCACTCACATTGAGACTTAGTATAAGCAATTTTCTGTTGTTATTTATCTTTATATGCATATGTCCCATTTATCCAAACAGATTGTAGGCTCTTCGGGGTGGGGTTTATGTATGCCTAGGTTCTAACAGTGTGCATTATACTTTATAGATGCTTAATCAGTTGTTGATAATTAGGGGGATGTTCCGTTATGAACATGTCCTCTCAGTCCTCCAAACATGAAATTATATGTGGGATTTAGTCTTCAGTTTGAAGGGTGGTACGTCAAAGAAAGAGGAGCACATGTCACTCAATAGCAAAGATTTATCTGTTGTCATTATCATATTCATTTAGCTATTATATCTAAAGGGTTTACAATAACTAAAATCAAATATGTGTAATGATTTCTCTGTGTAGCTATGAACAATTTTAATTTGATTCATTGTTACTTTTCCCATTATCTACAGAGTTTCCAATTATTATTCTAATAGGAAAAAAGTATGATTCTAAAAAGAAATTTTTTTCTATTACAAAAAAATGAAAACATGGAGATTTTCAGTAGTATAAACAGCATTCTACATAGTAACATCTCATTTAAGTCAAAATCTAACACCATAAAATCCCAGTGCTACAATGAATATTGGCGAGAGTGATATTCAATTGAAGATATTGAAAAAGACCTACTGAAAAGTACTTACACTTATAAATGCTAGTCCTTATATCTCTTACATGATGTTTCCCTTAGCGTAATAATACTCAATGTAATTAAAATCTTAAAAAAGCATCTTTGTTTTCTTTACGTCCCTTATACATGGTTCCTGGAGCTTGTATGTATCTGCGTTTACCTTTAAGAAACTGCAAGGACTCAGACCAAGAGTCTCAGTTTAAGAGAAAACTATTACTGAATTCACACCAAAATAAACCTAAAGAAATGCTTTTACTCTGCACGTTGCTCAGTGAACATGCTTATATAATTTCCTGGGCATGAATCTGATAGCAGAAAGAAGTGAAACGACCCTTAATTAGTGTGAAAAAGTTTAGGTCAGGGCAATTTCCTTAGACATGTACGTATAGGTATTTATTATTGACAACGCTAGAATATTTCATTAAGACTACTTTGTTGCTCTACTATCTTCCTTCTAAATATGATGTAGTGGAGCTGAAGAGTTTCATTTAGGCATTCGTCTAAAACAGGTTTCTAACCAAAATGAGACCAGCGGCTCTTAACTAAACTCACCGTGTTTTTTGTAATTCCTTCCCTCATTGGCTCACCTCCAGCACCTGTAATGTGGGAAAGATACGGTATAGAGAAACTACATGAATGTGCCTTGAAAGCAGCCCTTTATGCCTTCATCTACACCACTTTAGACTGGCGTCATGTGTTGTTCAGGCAAAAGGTTCAGTCAAAGATAACATTCTTTACTGATGCTTTTTTTTTCCCCAAGCGTGTTGAAAATTAGATTGTTCAAAGTACAAATATGATTCAGCAAACTATCAGTAATCCTAAGGAAGTAATGTAAAAAGGTGGAGAGAGAAATCTAAATTAAATGAAATTTACCAGTCAAAGATTTTGAAACTACTTTCCTGTGACTGCCTGGCATGGAGCAGAACAAAGTCAATTACTGACTGTAATTAAGAAGTGGATGTGTTTAAACTGTAGAGAGCAGTAGCAGACTTCTCCAGACAGCCTAGTAACTCAAAAGATTAGTGGGAAGACAGAGGAAAGATGTGAACTGGGTGTCTCTGATAGTATGATTTGAATGAATTACATTCATATAGGGCATCCCAAAATGAATTTGTAAATCACCGATTATGTATGATTAATTCAGTAATACATTTGGACAA
>RJWT010018930.1:0-18643 GCA_004365215.1 Cuniculus paca
GTCATGAAGGGATTACCTTGGGGACTATATCTGTTCCCTAGCTTCATCATCTCAGGCATTGTTCCCTGCCTTGCTTCCCCCACCATGAACTAAGTAGTTTTCCTCCACCACATCCTTCCACCATGATGTGTCTGCTTTGAGGCCACCCAACCATGGACTGAAACACTGGGCTAAATAAACCTCTTCTCCTTTAAACTACCAATGTCAGGTATTTTGTCACAGGAAAAATGACCAGTTCTTAAAAAATTGGTTATCAGAGAAGTGGGGTTGTTGCTGTGACTTTAAGGGTGATCAAAAGATATGGTGAATGTTTAATTCTTTTTCTAAAATCATCACTGTGAAAGACACTTTGCTGGGAATGATAGGATAAGTATATTTGAGGTAAGCAAGAGTATTTTGAGTAATTTGAAGGGGCTTAATGATTAATTGCCATGTATCTTTTATGGTACTACATTTAAAAATCTGAACATTCACTGAATTGCTTAAGCACCCCTAGTTGATCAAATGTCTACAGCAATTTCTGTCAAATAAAAACATGATGGTATGTCCTCACTCACCTTTTTAAGTGAATCTGGTACCATATGATTTTTGGCTTTTCCATGAAGTCATCAAAGGTGAATGTTTGGAATTAATTCAATACATCAAGGTAGCCATGGAAACACAACCAAAGATACAAAAGAATTCCAGAGCTGTTTCAGAAAGTGGCAAGAACAGTGATATAAGTGTGTTCAAGGCAAATGAGAGTATTTTGAGGGGAATTAATGGCAATGTGTCTTTGATTGTAATAATTTTTAAAAATTTAAACATTTATTATATTTACTTATCACACCTGACTGTATAATTCAGAAGCCTTTGGGACTGATTTGCAGGAGGATTTGAAAAGAATTGGAGGTGTAGATTAGAGAAGCTCTAGGATGCTATAGGTAGGTATTGATAGGCAATTTGGTTCGAGCTCACAAGGCCAGAACACTGATGGAAATGCAGCTAGGGAAGGCCATATTTAAGAAGTTTAGGCTGGAAATGAGGACACTATTGGGAACTCTACTAGAGGCCATGTGTGTTACATACTAGCAAAAAACTTGCCTATATTTTGCTATGTCCTAAGACTCTGTGTGAGGCTAAATTTAATGCTGGTGGACTAATTTATCTGGAAGAGGATATTTCAAGGCAGCACAATATGCAAGCTGTGACATGAGGACTGCTGGTTACTTTTGGCCAGATATATAGTGAGAATCAAGAGGAACAAGCAGAACAAGAAGATTGAAAAACTTAAATTTTGGCTTGGAAGGAACCCCATGTAAAGTGGAGGCCTAAGGAAATATGGAAGAGACTAGTCCCATTAAAAATACACCAAGTACTTCGGGGATAATAAGATACCTTGAGGGCATTTCAGGGATTGGCAAATCCCCACCTACCACAGGTTGAAGGGTGGAAAATTATAAACCTTTCATTTGAGAAAAGAGCCCTTGGCATCCTTACTTGGGAAGGGCTATTTAGTGAATCAGTTCCTCAGGATTCATTTCACCACTCAGTTAGGTACTCAGAAGCTGCTATAGCCACGGTCTATAGGGACTCTAGTATTGCTCAACTTGGTAACAGATCTTGGTGTCATCCACATGATGCTGCTTGTTCAGGCATGTAGAATGCAAGAGTCATTGGGTCATGGAGGCTTCCATCCAGATTTCAAGAGAAAACCTGGAAGGTCAGGCAATGTGCCTCTGAGAGGTATGGATGTGTGAAGTTGGGAAAATGAAACTGAAGGTACAGTGGAAATTCCAGGCAGTTGGAGAGGCCAAGAATGTGGGATATCTATGGAGAAAGTCAAAGGCAGCAAGTGGAGCCAGTCCAAGACAGATAACATACAAATTACAATTAGCAAGGTCATAGAGTTGGAGCTGTCCAATACCTTTGGAACTCATATTTCATCATTGTGTGCCCTGTGCTAAATATTGGGCTATAGCACTTAATGTTTGACCAATGAGCTTCAGTTTTGCTTTTGTCCTATTGTTTTCTATCCCTATAGTTTCCCCTTTTAAAATGGTAATGTTTACCCCATGCCATTGTATTTGGATACTAATAACTTGCTTTTTAAGAGCCATCAGGCATTTATAAGTAAGAGTTTGCCTTGAGCCTCAGAAGAGACTTTAAACTTGAACTTTGAACACTGCTGGAACTGTTGAGACCTCAAGAAAGGGCATCAGTGCATTTTCAGTCATACCTGAGGTAGATATGTCATGTTACACAAAGTCATGTTTATTTAGAGAATAAGTGTGGTTTAAGAAGTTATGTTTTAGCATCAAATTGACAAGAAGAATGTGACAGTTAAGCTGGATTGGCTTGATAACCACCCAAAAGATTAGTAAAGCATAATTCTGGTTTGTGTCTAGTGAGTCATAGAGATATGATCTTGAGGACTATATATGGTCCCTGGCTCTTTCCTCTCAGGCACTGTTCCCCTATTCTGCTTTCCAGCCACCATGAGCTAAGCAACTTTGCTCCGGTACTCCTTTTTGCCATGATGTTCCTGCTTTGGAGCCAGAAAACTATGGACTAAACCTTTTGTTACTATGAGCCAAACAAATCTCTCTTCCATTAAGTTGTGAGTATTATGTATTTTGTCCCAGTGACAGGAAAGCTAAGCAATACAATGGTTTTAGAACACAATATAACTATGCTGTAAGAAACAACTTTTTCTCAAGTTTTTGTGCACTATTGAACTCTCTGATTATATAAAAAGGCTGTTAAAATACAGTCCTTTCTTATATTAGTTAGGTTTGTCTAAAGGGACATGCCAGAGAGCACAGGATTTAGTCACAGTAGAAGGTGCAAGGCCTGGAAGTTCACTGTGGAGTTACAGTGTGAGTCTGTGTTGGAAAGTCGAAGAGTCTGTAATGGAAGGCTGAGGAAACGAGACCAACATTCAAAGGCAATGATAAAGACCAGAGCTACTCTAAAAAAGGGAACAGTTCCTTTTTCCTTCCCTTTTCATTCCATCCAGGGTACAAGTCTATTGGTTGGTGACACACACACCCGGGCTGGGTCTTCCCCTTTCAGTATACTGGTGTACATGTCAATCCCTCACAAGCCCACCCAAAACTTTACTACTCTGCTAAGTAGTGCTTACTCAAGTCAAGTGGAAATATCAGAATCACACTTCTCCAACTGCATATTCCTATGAGACTTGATTTATTTCATCTACTTCCGTTCACTAGAGTGTTACAATAAACTGGATGCAGAAGTGTATGCACAACCCCAACTACATCAAAGAAAATAGCGCCATTCTTTTTGCTAAATTTTGCTTTGTTTTGGAAAACTATTTTTCATAAACATACACGTTAATATGGTAGGATTTATGTATTTTTAATGTGTAAACATAATTTAAAAATAAATATTTAAATTTTTCATTTTAATTTTTTTGTTTTTACTTCTAGCAGGGCAAAAAATGATACCTATACCCTACATAAACAAAACCAGCAATACATATAACCAACATAAACAAAAATAAAGAGCTCAGCCATTTGTAAGAATGTAGCAATGTTCTAAGACCAGAAACTTTTAGTACTTTTGTTTTAAGTAACTGTTGCTATCATTGAGTCTTAGTAATATAATTTGCTTTTATTATATATATATAAATAATAAGTAATATAACATAAGCATCCAATCACCATATTTTTATTACTAACTCTGCATAAGCATTTTACTCTAGTTAATTCCATATGTAGAACTCCACTTTCGTACTCAGTCCACCACACAGACTCAGCTACATGTCTTCACTTCAGAAAGTTTATAATTATTCAGAATCATTTTAGATTACTTCACAAATACTTCTTAACCCTATCCCTGAGGTACTACATATTCGTTTCAACAGTCAATTCGAAACTTTTAAAATGACAAATAAAGTGGTTGTAAAGACAAAACTCAAGTTACTTCAGTTCTACTATTCATGGTGACTATTTAGAAATTTGTTTCTTTTTAAATTTTTTAAATAACATAACAGTGTTATCTGTGTTGTGTAATTTGTGGAGTAAGGGTAAATTTTAGCTCATACATAAAATATTTTACTAAATTTCAATAATATCTGTAAAACTGAAATGTATCCTTTCTAGTCATTTTTTAACTAGACACCAAGTCAAAAATATTTTTGTTGGTTATTACATTATTTTGTGGAAAAATAATTTTATTTTATGTAGGAAGGAAAAGCTAACAAATGACCTTCTTGGAATGTCACATACACTAGGTACATCACTGTTAACATCATAATGAATGGTTGCACAATGGATGATTTTTTCCTGAGGTTAATATCAAAAACTTGTTCTACAAAGATATCTAAAGCACTTGTATTTATATGTGCTCTTTTGTATCTGATATTTTTCACTTAAAATTATGTACTGAGTTCATTTTCTTCGATTTTCTCAGTCTGGTGCTATCTTTCACGATTGTGTTCATGCTAACCCTTAAGTGAAGCCCTCTCAATTCTTCAGGTAATTAGGCTCTTTCTGTGGTCTCAAAATATTTCACGGCTATGTAACTCAGTGAAAGCACTTATAACATTGAATTCAATCTTCTTTAATTCTCCTTTAAGCTAGACAGCTGGGGAATCCAACTCGTAGTCTAAGCCTTATACAAAATAAGATGTCATTTACTGTATAGAGTTCTTCAGAGAAACAGAATGAATAGGATGGAGATAAATTGAAGGTAGGGTGGAAAAAGAAGGAGAGACTGAGAGACATATACAGAGAGACAGAGACAGAGATAGCTCAGAAAAACAGATATTGTCATTTTGGTTATTCCAAATGCCAGCAGTATGAAACTTGAGGAAAAGTGATGTTTTGGTTCAAAACAGGAACCTAGATGCCGCTTTAAGCAGACAGGTAGGAAGGTTTCCCTCTGACTCTGGTTTTTTTTTTTGTTGTTGTTGTTTTTTGATTCTACTTAGGTCTTAGACTGATAGGATGAAGCCCATTCACATTATAGAGCACAATTTGTTTTACTCTCTCTACTAATTTAAATGTTAAATTCCTTAAGGTACCCTAACAGAAATATCCAGATAATGTTTAACCAGTACCTGGGTACTCTGTGGCTCAGTCAAGGTGACACATTAAAATTAATCTTCAGGGCCAGGGATCTTGCTCAGTGATAAAGTGTTTGCCTAGTGTATAGGAGACCCTGGATTCAATCTCATACAATGCATACACACACACACACACACACACCATCATTTATTTATTCTTATTGAATGAATTAAATTTTTAAGTCAATATCTCAGGAAAGTAGACATGTAAAGATTATATTTATAAAGCAAAGTAAAATAAGGGCTAACAAGGGTTACAGTAGTATCCCTTACCCATGAAGCCACCTATTAGTAGTGATTTTGCTTTCTTTGGGTTCAGTTACCCAAAGAAAGTTAACCACATCTGAAAATACTAAATGGAAAATTTCAGAAATAAACAATTTATAAGCATTAAATTTTACTACAGTGTATTTTTATAATTATTCTATTTTTCTATTGTTTACTGTTGTTAATTTCTTGATCTCTTGATTTTCATAATTTATAGACTAAACTTCATGATAGATGCCTCATGTATACATAGGGTCCAGCACAGTCCAAGGTTTCAGACATCCACTGGGAATATATCCCCCGAGCTAAGTTCATCTAAAAATTACCTTCTTATCCCACTGTCAAAGGATAAATAAGATTCTGATAGAAGACTTGAGTGATATGAGTGGTGGGCAGGATTTTACAGAGCAATCAGATTCAATATAAAAGCTCTTCCCCAGAACAGATGCAGAGCACATTTGGAAGGCAATGGTTTTCACTAAAGAAGGTTTCTGAAACTGCCAGTCAGATAACAAAATGTACAAGATGCTCACCAACCTGGAGAAAATCCAAGACACTTTCTAGTACTGGACTATCCACTATAATTATCCTCAGGGATCAATCTTAGTTCTGAATTAGTTACCATGGAGACTATTTAAATCTCATGATTTTCCTTAGTGATGTTCAAGAAAATGCAGACAGATATGATTATAGTTCCTATCTAGATATTTCTATAAAGCCTCTTGTGATCATGAAATGGGACTTTCAGATGGTGACTAGATTATAGGGGCATTATAGCTGAATTGCTGTTTGGAGGTAGAGCATAGTTGGGGAAGGTGGATATGATAGTTAATTGTGGTGTCAACTTGAATGGATTAAGAAAGATTTAGCAGATTAGGGGAGCATAGTATAATTGTGGGTGTGTCTGTGAATGACTAATGGGTAGGCTACAAAAAGAGAAGGGAAAACCTAACCTGGGTATGGTGACACCATAGGATTGTAGCCTGGAAGAAATAAAAAGGGAAAGGAGAAAGTCTCCCCTTTTTTTTCTTTAGAGGAGCTCCAGTCTTCACCATTGCCTTTGGATGTTTATTTCCAGTTCCTTTAGGCTTCCGGTGCAGACTCTTTAGCCTTCCAATGTAGACCCTTTGACTTTATGAAATGGATTTGCACTAAGCTCAGCAGTGAGCTCTGGGCCTTCAAGTTTTTACTGGATCCTGACTCTCTGGTGATGGCCATTGTTATGGTTGATACATTGTGTCAACTTGAGAAGTTTATCTGAGAGACTCAGCAGGGAGCCAGGGTTCTTACCTTGAAAATCACCTCATGGGGGTGGGGGCTGTGTACAATATAAGGCAGGAGAAGAGGTTTGGGCTTCCCTCTTTTTTGCTCTGGCTGCTGCCTTGAAGTTGCCCCAGTGCCATGCCACCCTGCCTTGGAGCCAGCTGATTATGGACTGAAATCTCCAGAAACTGTAAACTAAATAAACGTTTCCTTGCTTCACTTTGAGTGTCAGGTGTGTTGTCCCAGCAATGAGAGAAAAATAACCAAGACAGAATTTGGTACCAGAGGAGTGGGGTTGTTGCTGTGACTATTCCTAACCATGTGTTTCAAGAGCCTTTGGGAATGGCTTGTGGGAAGAGTTTGGAAAGGTTCAGAGATGTCACCTGAATGTATAGAGCTGGAACGTCTTAGGCTGTTCCACATGGGAGATTCTCATCAGAGCTCCAAATGATGTATGCTACGGCTTGGCAGAAAGTTTGTCTGTATTTTGCTTGTGTCCAGAGACTCTGCCTGAGACTAAGATTAAGGGCAATGGACTGATTAATCTGGCAGAAGAAATTTCAAGGCAGTCAAATGTTAAGGCTGTGGCATGGCTATTGTTGGGGGCTTTTATCCAGATTTATGTTGTGAATCAAGAGCAAAGAACATGATGATTTAAAAGGTTGTGACTTTGGCCAGAAAGGAAGCTGCAGTAAAGTGTGGACTGTAAAGATAGACCTGAACTCTCGATTGCTGAGAAGAAACAGAGAAATAGAAAAGATGGCCTGTAGACATTGCAAAAAGCAGCAAGTCTCGAGCCTTTGCAGCTTCCAAACTGGAAAAGTGAGACTTTGCTTGGAGGAAAAAGCCACAGAGCACCATGTTCCAGAATGGCGGCAGCCACATCAGGTTCCAGAATGGCAGCCCCACAGAGAATCTGTTCCTCCGAATCAGGTTCAGTGTTCAGAGATCCAGGCACTGAATCCCTACAGCCAAGAGAGAGGAAAGCCTGGCTACTGTTACAGCTGGCAGCAGACCTCAGCATCATCCACATGGTGCTGCTTTTAGGGGCACAGAGAATACACAAGTTCTGAGGTTAAGGCAGCTTCCACCTCGATTTCAAAAGGCCTGGGGGGCCAGGCAGTGTGCCCCTGAGAGGGCAGTGTGTGAAGCCATGAATGTGAAGCCAAAGATGCAGTGGAGGCCCCAGAAGTTTGGAAAAGCCAGAAACATGGGTCATCTAAGGAAACTTGCAATAAGGGAGCAAAGCCAGCCAAGAGAAAAGCTATGGGAGTTAAAATCACCAGAAGTGCCATAGGCGTGGAACCATACAAGCCCTCTGGAGCTCACAATTTGCCACAGATTCCTTCAGATGCTGGATGTGCAACTATAGGACTTAACATTTGCCCTGCTGAATTTTGGGCTTGCTTTGTTTCCAATGCTTTGTATCTCCCTGTTTTTAACTTTTGGAATGGTAATGTCTATCTTGTGCCATTGCATGTTGGAAGTGTTTAACTTTGCTTTCATTTGTACAGGGGTATGCAGCTAAGAGTTTGCCTTCCATCTTGGAGGAGACTTTGAACTTGAACTTTTCAGCAATGCTGAAACTGTAAGAACTTTGGCAACTCTTGCAGATGGACTAAATGCCTTTTGCATAAGGGGATGCACATGAGCCTTCGGGGGGGCCAAGAACAAAATGTTATGTTTCTAATGTAATATAAGGTTGATAGACTTAATGCTGGTTCTTAAGGATTGTTAAGATGTGTTATAATGTTCAAGTTGCAAAATGCTAAGAATAAGCATGCCTTTGTATTTGGAGGCTGCTTTAAAGAAATATGCCTGGTTGCCAAGTTGATGGGGGGATTGTTATGGTTGATACATTGTGTCAACTTGAGCAGTTTAGAAGTTTAACTGAGAGACTCAGCAGGGAACCAGGGTTCTTACCTTGTAAATATCCTCATCCTGTGCAAAGGAAGGCAAGGAGAGTTTGTGAGTGCCACACCTGCCCTGAAAGGGGGCAGGTGGCCTGTGTACAATATAAGGGAAGAGAAGAGGCTTGGGCTTCCCTCTTTTTTTGCTCTGACTGTTGCCTTGAACAGTTGCCCCTGTTCTATGCCAATCTGCCTTGGAGCTAGCTGATTATGGACTGAAACCTCCAGAAACTGTAAGTTAAATAAACCTCTCCTTGCTTTACTTTGGGTGTCAGGTGTTTTGTCCCAGCAATGAGAGAAAGATAACCAAGACAGCCATTGGTTATTTTTTTCACCCCTGTTTCTATAGATAGTGATTGTAAGCCTACTTAATAAATTATATATATATATATATATATATATATATATATATAATTTTTTTCCACCAAAAAATGTATACAAGTTTCAGCAGTTCACCATACTAATAAATGTCTGGAAGCTAATGATTACAACTTTGAGCACCTCTTATAACTGTAGAGGCCAAAGGTAATGTGTTAATCTCATGATGTCTCAAAAATTTAGTATTAAAATATTTATACAAGTTTTTCTTTTACTGATGTATACATTCTCTCTCTCTCTCTCTCTCTCTCTCTCTCTCTCTCTCTCAGAAGTGAGAGAAGCAGGGTCATTGCTGTGATACTATCTGATCATGTGGTTCTTTGAAACTGGTTTGCAAGAGTTTGGAAAGGTTTGGAGATGCTGGATGGATCAGGCCAGAATGCCATGAGACAAATTCAATGGGAGGTTCAGGTCAGAGCTCAGAAGACTGGAATTCTGACAGTAATGCAGCCAGTAAAGACTAAGCTCAGAAGATTTCTGCTTAACTTTAGATCATGTATGTTATTCTATTACAGAAGGTTTTTCTACAGTTTGCTAATGTCCTGAGACTTTGTGGGAAAATGAGATTAAGGGTAGTAGACTAATCTGGCAGAAGAAATTTTGAAACAGCTCAATATTGAGGCTGTGGCTGGGTATTGTTGGCAAATTTTAGTCAGATCTATATTGATAATCAAGAACAAATGGCATAGCTGAATGACTTAGAAAGTTTTGAGTTTGGGCGGAAAGGAAGCTCAGGTAAAATTGAAACCTGCAAAGATGTAGCAGAAGAAGCTTGGTTGTAAAAAAGATTAGTATTAAGAAGTTAAATACTTTACAGCAGGAAAATTGACAAAATGGCTTGAGGGCATCTGAGGAAGTAGGAAGGCCTTACTCTTCCAGGCTTAAAGTTGCCCGTGAAATACTGCTTTGAGAAAAGAATTCCAAGGGCAAGCTTCTCAAGAATGACCACCTAGGGAATTTGTTCTGCTGGATTCAGTTCATAGTGCTCAGTCATCCAGTCATTCAGAATTCTCTGTAGCCCCAGTTCAAGGAATCCTGGGTATTGCTGTAGCTAATGGCAGACTTTGCTGTCAGTCACAGAGTCCTGGTTTTACAAGCATGTAGAATGCAACAGTGTGGTCAGGAAGCCTTCCACTAATATTTCATAAGAAAGCCTAGGAAACCACATAGTGTGACCCTGAGAGGGCACTGGATATAGCTGTGAGAGTGAAGCCAAAAGTGCAGAGCAGATTCTAGAAATGTGGAGAAGCCAGGAACAAATGGAACATTTGAAGAAAGTTGTAGGAAGTGAGCAAAGCCAACCTATGAGAGAAGTCATGAGAGCTACCACCACTGGCAATGCTGAGGGGGCAGGGTTGTCCAAACTCTTTGGAGTTCACATCTTACCACAGCTTGCCCTGGGTACTGGACATGCAGCTATAGGATTTAACATTTGCCTTGCTGGGTTTTGATGTTACTTTGGTCTGATTTCTTTCTATGAGAATGTTTATCCTGTGCCATTGTATGTTTGAAGTGTTTTAAGTTTCTTTTTGATTTTTACAAGGGCTCACCGCTAAGAGTTTGCCTTTAAGTCTCAGAGGAGACTTTGAACTTGGACTTCTCAGTAATGCTGAAACTATTAGAACCATCGCAACACCTGGCGAGGAACCAAATGCAATTTTCATAAAGAGATGTACACGAGTCTTTGGTGGAGCCAGGAGAGAAATGTTATAGTTTATATCTAGGTGTTTCCCTAAAGCTTCATGTGATCATAGGCAGGAATTTTGGAGGGTGATTGGGTTATTGGGTTCTTAAAGCTGACTTGCAGTTACGAAGTACTGCCTGGTTGGAAGTAGTAGGTCACAGCAGGCATGACCCAGCATGTTATATCTCCCTTTTCAGCTCTTCTCTTGAATCTCTGCTTCCTGGATGCCATGAGATGAGCAGCTTTCCTCTGGAGTACTATGCCACTTCTGCCCTAGAATCAGCCAACTATGCACTGAAACCTCTATAAACAGTGAACAAAAATTAATCAGTCCTTTAAGTTGTAGATGTTGGATATTTAGTCCTAGCAATGTGAAAAGTGACTAAAACAGATACCTACTCAGAAAATATTCTCTAACATGTAATTTTACATTAAAATAAAAAGAAAACTAAAACAATGGTGTTTGTGAAAGAATGTGGAGGCTAGTCTGCTCAAAAAATGGGAATCTTGGTAAGTAATTATAATTATTGTTATATAATATTTCAGTTTCCTAATATCCAAGTAAAGCATTTTTATTTTAGAAAATTTTGAGAATATGTAAATCCCCCCAAAAGAAAATTAAAATCACCCATAATCAGTTTTCCCTTTTAAGGTGGAAAGTAAAATAAAATACATAAAATAAAGAAGTCTTTTCTCCTTCCTTCCCGTTATCTCTCTGAGATAACTACCTTTATCAATTTGGTCCTTATTGGTCCTATCAAATTTCATTCTATCTATTGATCTATCTATGTATCTATCCATTCCTATATTTACTTATTTTGAGACAGGTTCTCACTTGTTGCCCAAGCTAGCCTTGACTTTCTGCAGCCTCCTGAGTAGCTAGAGTTATAGGCCCATGCCAGACCCATTTATTCATTCATTGATTTAGCAAATACTTATTGAGTAAACACCTTGAACCAATCACTGTTTTAGATATAAGCATCTCATTAGTGAATGAAAGCAATAAGATTCCTATTCCCATGGATGCTACATTCTAGTGAGAAAAGACTGAAAATAAACTAGTAGACAATTAATGAAACAGAAAACACTGGCTAGTCAAAAAGAATATCTCTCAAAGTCATCATTCATATACATTTATGAAAAATCTTTATATGTAATATTTAGCATTCATGATGCATGAAGACCTGGCCTCAATCACTAGTATTACAACAAAAATATCAAACCAAAACAAAACAAAATGCAAAAGAAAAAGCCATTATATTCCTGATGGAAAGAAGATGCTATAGTTTTCATCTAGATGTCTCCCCAAGGCCTCATGTAGGCATAGGTGGGGCTTTTTGGAGGTGGCTGGATCTAGAGTGTGTGAATGTGAATTAAGGGTGTGATACTGGGGTTAAAAGTGTGTAGCACTGGATTACCCCACTAATTGGTTGATTATAGTCCTGAGTGTTGATAATCCTACCCGGGTATGAATGGCACCACCCAAAGGGGTTGTATCCTGGATGCATAAAAGGGAAAGCAAGCTTGCTGCTGTTGCTTGCTGCTTGCTGCCTTTTGCCTACCTTGCTCTGAACTATTTCTATTACGCTATCCTGCCCTGCCTTGGGACAAGCCAGCCGACTACGGACTGGAACCTCTATAAACAGTGAATTGTAAATAAACTTTTCCTCCTTTAACTTTGGGTGGCAGGTATTTTTGTACCTGCAACGCAGATACTAACACAAAACCAATGTTATAAAAGAATAAAAGTAGACATCAGGTAAGTCCGCGTCTTGTTGGTGGTAGAAGAAGACAGAAAGAGCCAGGCCTGGTGGCGCACGCCTGTAATCCCAGTACTCAGGCAGCTGAGACAGGAGGATCGTTCGAATTCGAGACCAGCCTGGGTTACGAAGTGAGCTCAATGCCAGCCTGAATGGCATAGTGAGACCCTGTCTCAAAAAGACAAGGGCTGGGGGTTTAGTTCAGTGGTGTAAGTG
Source organism: Cuniculus paca (assembly GCA_004365215.1). Lineage (NCBI taxonomy): Eukaryota > Metazoa > Chordata > Mammalia > Rodentia > Cuniculidae > Cuniculus > Cuniculus paca. The sequence goes on from RJWT010018930.1 coordinate 12,550, forward strand.
CCTGCCTGGCAAGTGTGAGGTTGTGAATTTAATCCCTGGTGCTGCAAAAAAAAAAAAAAAAAAAAAAAAAGACAGGCTAATCTTCAGTCATAACAATGACAAAACACCCCACTTTTGACAATATGAATAAATATTTTATTAAGGGTAACTTTTTGCAATAATACTCCTGCTTCTTAGATAAAATTTATCGGTATGTTCAATTGCCAGATTTTTTCCATTTCTGGGTAAAATCTGATCCACAACTGACCTCTGCTTTTCAAACTTCTGCCTAGAGTCACCCTGTTCAAGTGAAAAATCCTACATTCATCTCATCTTGTAATTCTTCTGATGTGTATTGCTTTTTACTGCAGGAAACCGAATAAATTTTTTTTTTTACTATAGGTGTAGTTCTGATCATTGGGAAATGGGTTTTAGCAAACTGTATTTTTAATTTTTAGATATTATACTTGGCTCATTTCTAATTCTGCCTGTTTTGTTTTCAAATCTGACTGTTTCTCTTTCCTATGCTTTTGATTACTTCTTTTATAGTTCTATTTTAAACATATTTATTTTTACCCAAGCCAACTCTATCAAACACTCATATGAACTGAAATTTTGACAATATTATTCTACTATTTACTGTTTGATAATTTTTGCTCAAAATGGATTATTTCTCTTTGTATCTTGTAGTTTTCAGTTGTAATCTCATCTTTATCCAGAATGAATATCCTTCCAGAATGAATTTGTTCTTGTGTTTTTTGCTAGGTGGTGGAGGATATTACCATTCCAACACCAACTGTTTTTTTAAGTCTTTTTATTTTTTCAATTATACTTCACATAGAATACAATTCACCCTTTATAAATACATTTGATGAGATTTGATAAATGTACACATTTGTATAACCAATGTATGGAACATTTCTGTAAGCCGAAGAGTCCCCATCCAGGACAATTTTCAAGACAGAATGTCACCTTGGAGATTTCTGAACCATGTAGGTGTATAAGGTACTTATATAAACCCTTTAACTTGAAGTTTGAGTCTAGACCATAACTTTTCCAAATAGGCTTTTAAATAAACAAATAAAACTCTGAACTCAGTCTAAGGCACGCAAGCTTCCTGTTGTGTACTTGTTTGTGGGTAGGAAGAGAATTCTTCTTTCTAGTCCAGCTGTTTAATATGAGTGCAATTTTTTTTAATAGTTGTGGTACCTTGTGGATACTTTAGTTATACCTTCTTGCCATGTATGGTCCCAAGGCCTCAAGTCCTGTCCTTGTTGGACATTAAAACAAAGTTCATGACCTACAATGCTGCCGCTCCAGATTCAACTGCCAGACGTACTTCTCTGGCTTTTAGTTCCACCTCTCTCTCCTGTTTTGACTCACACATTATATTGAAGTACAACATACATAAGGAAAACTACACCAACCCTAAGTACACATATAACTCAACACCTTTTCACGAGTGAATGTACCTATGTTAATGAGCACTCAGAACACTACAATCTCTTAAGGAGAATCATTATTCTGACTTCTAACAGTGTAATTTTGCCTAATTTTGAATTATAGATGAACACAGCCACAAAGTATCTTGGTTACTTCCTCATCGCTGGGACCAAAATACCCAACACCCACAAGTTGAAGGAGGAAAGGTTTATTTTGGCTTAGTTTGTAAAGGCTTCAGTACATAATCAGCTGGCTCTAAATCAGGGCGGCATAGCAGGCAGGAAGCAGTGAGCTTGCTATTTCTCTCTCTCTGCCATCCAGGCTACAAAACCTATTGATCGGTGCCACCCTCATTCAGGGTTGAGCGTCCTTCCTCAGTAAATCCATTCAGCCATGCCCAAAACTATGCTAATCCAATTAGGGGACTGATCCAGATGTCACACACTCTTAATCCATATTCATAAACCCTAGATCCAGCCACCTCTGAAAAGTCCCACCTGAGTGCAGAAGGCTTTGTGGGACATCTAGATACAAGTCATAACACAAAGAATATTTTTGTGTCTGGCTTCCTTTATCATTATGTTTATGAGGCTCATTTATCACCTCCCTTCATGCAGCTGAAGTTTGTTCATTGTCATTTCTGTATATTAATCTATTGCATAAGTATAACACAATGTACATGACTGGTGTTTATTTATGCTATTTCATTTTCTTTGCTATTAGAGCCCAAATTTTCCTTTATTTTTCTTTTGATTCTTTCTGTGTAGTAAATAGGATTTAAAAATCATTTTTGGTCAGCAATTCTAGATGATCTGAATCGGAAAAATATTTAGGTCTTAGAGGTTGCCAAATCTCCAGATACATAGGTCAGATCTTTCCTTCTTTCTTATTTTATTTATTTATTTATTTATTTATTTTGCTGAAATTCTTGATTCTTATCTGGTTTACTTTAGCTGAGCACTTAATTCCTCAGACTGTCATGTATAAAAATGATTTTGATTCCTAAGAACCAATGATGAGGGATAGAGACATGTAGTTAACCTTGTAGTCATGATCCCTGACCAGAGTAGGATGCTGCATTTCCATGATTACTTTAATATTAACAAGTGCAATATATTGAAAAACCATGTAAAAGAAACAGAGTGACTAAAGACAACAACAGTAAGAACAGTAGTTTGGGTCCATGATCTCTTGGCTGGTTGACACTAGGAATATGAAATGAGAGGGAAATTTTTTGGATGACTCAGTGGTTTGTAATCAATGTGTTGCCAAAAAAGTCAGTCCCAAATGGGATTGCCTTTGACCTGCAAAATTACTGTTCTGCAAAATTAGTAGTTCTCAATTAGGGCATTTTTGTCCTTCAGGGGATATTTGCATTTTTGATTGTGTACAACTGGCATCTAGTAGATAGAGGCTAGGGATGCTGCTAAACATACAATGTACAGGACCAGTCCCCACAACAAAGATTTATCCAGTTCCAAGTGTTGACATTACCAATGTTGAGAAATCCCTTGTTAGGTCTGGGGACTAGACCCAGGTTCTAAGTCAAAGGTATATAAATACTATTAACTACCCTTCAAGAAATGATGTCCCCACGTGGCACATTCTATGTTTTTACCCAAATTCTGACATTGTGATAGCCAGTTTACTCTTAAGATTCCTCCAATTCTTTTAAAAAATATAACAGTGGATACTGAAGCCACCAAATCTATCTAGAACTGAAATAAAATCACCAGATTCCGATGTTAACATAACTAGTTGTATATAGCAATTTATTGCTAGGCATTAAAAATTTAACAAATTCTGACTTATGCTTTTATTATTAATAACACTAAAATTTTAAGCTACAGAGTAAATCATGGCATCAGAAAAAAACAAGGATTTCGATGCCATGCCTTGCAATTATACCACAAAGTATCTCTTTCTTTGTTCATAAAATTTTGGGGCTTTATAGGTACAAATTCCCTATGATGAATATGATCTTCATGTATATCTAAGTTGTACCAATAAACAATTAAAATTTAAAAATTTGGGAGGTTTAAATTAGGGCAAAACTAAATATCATTATTTTTCCAATGGAGGTGATTATCTAAATTTTTCCCTTCTTCCTCCGGGCAGCACATACTACTATCTATTCTTCTGTTTCATTTCCCCATGAAAGCTGAGGAGTTTTATAATGATATTATTGGTTTTATAACTGGTGTTTCCATTGTAATGCTATTACTGAACCAGTGTTGTGATAAATAGTCTGTTTATAAAGGAAATCACTTTTAGAAGAAGTAGAAAATTAGACACGCTTCTGCTTTGCAATAACAATAAAAACTATGGTGGAAAAAAATCCTCCAATTTATTTCCATCTGTATCAGCAGGGAAGCTTTAGAAGATGACTTTTCCTCTAAAGTCTTCCAAACACGATTATTGCCTACAAGTACCATGACAAAATGCAGATTTCCTCCAAATCCTGTTGAAGACCAATACATTCTTAAGCTTACCATGACCTGGGCCCTTTAAGAAAGCCAGACGCTTCAAACTCCACCCCTCTGCTGATTCGAGGCGTTCGGGCTGCTTTCTAAAAGCGGTTAGTTTAGTGATAAGGCTAAGAAAGCTAATTCACCCCCTGCTCTGCCTCCAAAAACTGTTCCTGCTGCAATGAACTCACAAAGTGGAAGCCTTGAGATACTAAGGGAAGAGAACAATAGAAGTTGGGAAGTATGGAAGTCAGGCCCACTCTATCCAGTGCTGAATAAAGAATGCTGTTAAATCTGATTTTCCTCCTGTGGTGCTCTTCTGCTAGCTTTACTCTTCCATTTCACCCAGCAAGTGAGTTTTCCAGAAGCTGCTTCCAACTCAAGCTGACTGTCTCATGTATCAGATCTCAAAAGGAAACGTGGGGAAGGAAATAAGTTTCAATGAAAATTAAACTGGATCACGTGTAACAATTATTAAATCTCTGAAGTGCTCCTTTTTTTTTTTTTTTTGGCTCTGTTAACACAACAGTGACTGAGTTCAAAACTGCTCTAGCACTACACTAAAAATACCTAAGAGAAATTTGGAGATTAATTACAGTTGGCATGTCTAAACTGTTTGCTAGAAGCGGCCATCTTGGTAAAAGATGATGGCATTTGGAACACTTGGAGTTAATTTTGAGATACCAGTTTCTATGAGGCACCGAGTAACAATTTAATCACTACATCAGATTTAGGTTTACAGATAATGGAGGAGTAGGAATAAAAATCATGAAAGCCATCTCTTCAATCTTGATGACACTTTATAAGCCTTTGCAACAGTTCAAAACAATAGAAAACTCCCCCCCTCCCCTTTTTCTGCTTCCGTATGTTTATTCTTCCATTGATCAAACTTGGATAATAAAACTAGTCGGGTCAGTTTCACGTTCCAATTTTTATACATAAGTGAAAGTTGTTTTGTGTCAACAGGATAACGTGTTTAGAATCACCTCACCTGCTGGGCCTATTTCCTGCAATCCTTTTTTGGGGAGGGAGGCAAGTGTTTATCTTATGCCTCAAAGCTGGGACTCTGAATTATATATTAGAGTAATTAATGTTTTATTTTAACCCACTGGAGTTTTCTACAAGTGAGCAAGATGACAGCAGTGTTCTCCTACTTAATCAAAACTATTTGTGTAGCATAATGTTATGTTTGCAGTTATTGTGGAAAATTTTGGCATTTGCGATGTTTCAATTCTTTCACAAAATATTTTTCTCTGTCTTTGACTAGACAAATGTGTGCAATCCTATTGCATGACACGTGCTGGAAATGTATGCAAGGTGCAAAGAGAAAAAGAAAAAAAAGTTGCACCTTATGTAAACAATGGAGGGCAGGGTGCTTTCTGAGCTTATTAGACGGCGGTGCGTCCCTTCTGCGAATTCTCTCTTAACAGGGCTAACCTGTGGCTGCTGCTGTTTCACCCCCCTCAGACCCACCGTAGGGGAATTTGCTGTTTCTTCAGCTCTACCCGAAGCTTCCCAGTAGAGTACTTTGCTCCCGGAGAAGACACAACTGCGTGTGTGTGTGTGTGTGTGTGTGAAACAGATAGAGGGAGACACCCGCAAAACAGTCGGCGGAAGATGGGGCCGCCACACGGCTGGGCTTGGACGCCCGAGCCAAGCTGACCTCTCCACGTGTCCCAGCACCTGCGGAGCTGGTGGGGCGTTGGGTTTCCTCCTCCCCGGGCGGCCGCGAGCCCGGAAGAGGCTGGGCGCCCGCAGGCTTGAGTCGGGGGGCTCGGAGGGCCTCCGGGAGCACGCGCGGCCGCCAGCTGGGGCCGCTCAGCAGGCCGGGCCGGCTCTCCCGCACTCTGGGACCCGGCGTCCCCGGCCGGCCGGCAGTCGCCAGGCGGTGGCGGGCGGGCCCCCGGGCTTTGGACGAGCTTCGCAGGGCGGCCTAGCGAGCGCGCCAGGCCCGGCTGGAGCGAGCCCCAGTGCAATACTGCCCGAGCCCGGGCGGGGTCTCTGTTCTCTGGCAGAGGAGGTCCCTTGGCAGCGGGAAGCTCCCTCTCTTTCTCTCGCCGCCGCTCCGAGTCTGCGCCCTGGTGCCAGGCGCCCAGCTCGGCGCTCCCCAGTGCTCGCCCGGCGCCCACTCATTCGCAGCCCAGCCCTCGCCGCCGCCGCCGCCTTCTCCTCCTCCTCCTCCTCCTCCTCCTCCTCCTCCTCCC
>RJWT010018931.1:0-18632 GCA_004365215.1 Cuniculus paca
AGCCAGGTGGAATTCGCTGTGTGCACCCTAACACATGCGAGGCTCAGAGAAGCAGCTGCTAGGCCACTACAGGTGAATGGGTGGGGCCTAGGCAGGACCCCAGATATGCCTGAATGGCCCGGGCCAATGGGGGACAGACACAAACCCCCACCAGGCTCCTGGTGAAGTCCCAAGCTGAATGGCTAGGTGGAATTCGCTGGCCATACCCCCAACCCAAGCCAGGCCCAGAGCAGCCACTCTGGGTGAACAGGCAGGGCACAGGCAGGCAGGACCTTAGGGATGCCCTGAGTGTCCATGGCTGATGGGGGCTGGGCGCAGATTTCTATGGGTCTGGTTGCCCTATCCCAAGGTGCACAGCTAGGTGGTGTTCGCTGGGCTTGCCCCAGATCCAAGCCGGATCCAGAGCAGCTGCTTCCATGCTGCTCCTGGTGAATGGGCGGGGTGCAGGTGGGTGGGGTGCAGGTAGGCAGGGCCCCAGGGACGCCCTGAACGTCTGTGGCTGATGGGGGATGGACACAAACTCCTACCGGTCTCTTGGAGAAGTCCCAAGCTGCACGGCCAGGCAGAACTCGCTGGTCGCACCTTTCTTTATCACAGGTAGAAACGCTTCACTGGAGGATCCTATAGGATTATGATTCCTTATTCTAGGTGACTGGAATTTGTACTATCTTCTCTTTGAATTGGTATTGGTACATTAACCTTTCAAAGTTAAATACTCCAAAACCCATGCTTCTCATATGTCCCACTCTTTCAAAGTTTTGAAACTATTGTGGTCATAGAGTGAACACAAATTTCTTTATCCAGTGGCATCTTTTTTTAAAAAAAAAAAACAAAGGAAGACAGTTCCCTATGGACTCCAAGTGATTCTTACAATCTCCAAGTGATTATTGCAACTGGCCAGAGATGATTAAAAAAAAATCTCATTTTTATTAGACAGTAGCAAATATATAAAGAAAGCAGAGTAAATACAAAGAGAATGACATTTCAGTTTCAGTAAATTCAGGTCAATTGTCCGGAGTTGTCTGCAGGTCTATAAACTTGAACTCCATTAAACAACTTCAGTCAAAAGGTTGACTGCAACATCATTCTTCTCACATCCCAGAGAAAATTTTCATTCAATTGTCTTTTCTACAAAAATGTATAAATCTACTTTCCTAAAGGTGAAATGAGATAACCCATGTATGAGATTCTCAGAGTGACTGATAAGTGAGCAAGTCCTGGGTAAATGTTAGCTTTAAGTTAGTTACTATTCTAGCCAAATTTGGAAATGTGCAATGGGGATGCCTCCAATTCTATATCTTTCCTTTGATTCCTATTTCTCATGCTGTACATTAAAAAATATATATTTAGAAATGCTCTTACATCCTGTCCTCTGAACTCATAGCATCTCATGCCAAGAGAGGCATGGGCTCTGTCCAAGGTCCTAAACCCCAGATTTCAGGGGATTCCCATACTGACCACTTTGGATTTCTTGAAAGCCAATTTTATCTATCCCATGTTTCACCTTACAATATTTCCTCCCTTAACTTTTGAATTCCTTGGGCTTTGGGCAATGCTCTTTACCTACATGAGAACATAAATGCCTCTTGAATCCATGGTTCATCCTATTTCTGTGAGGTCTTTCTCAGCTTCCTCTAACGTTCCATTTCCATGTCCCTCTGGCATTCTCCTACTTCTTTCATGTGGATCTGTCAGAATTTCAAGTAAAACCTTCCTCTCCAATTGGCCCTATGCTGTCTCTCCCACATGCAGGGCTTGGGCTGTTCACAGGAGCTTATTAGGCTCTGCCTCATCTGCTCTCCCTTTTATTTCTCTCTCCCACTGTTTCTCTCCTAACTACAAGTTAAAATCTTCATTAAAAATCTCTCCCACTTATTAGAAGTTTTACCTTTAAGGTCCTGGCCATTGTTTTTATTTCACTACGAATACTGAAGCTTTCTTCTCTGCTAACAATTTTTCTTCAGGTCATTAGTCATGCCTGTCTTCTACAGCCATAGTGGTACAAGAATTGGCCTTTTTATTTCTATGGCTTTGTCATAGCTCTGATGAAACTTTAACAACAATCAAAAACACAACATCAGGATACCATCTGTTGCTTGTCATAAGCCAAGTACTGTGTTAAACACTTTACACTAGATAGGATTGGCCCTAATTTACAAATATTGACATGGAGATTCAATCCAATAAATAATATATTATCTCCACAACAATATCCTCCATTCTTCTTTATCCACTTATTTATGAAATATTTTACCATAAATTTCCAAACCTTCCCTTTAAAAATGGTGCATACAACCCCAGTACCATGAATAGTTGTAAGTAGTGTTCTAGTTTCTCAGATGTGAATAAGAAGAATAAGGAGAACCTGAATTGGGATTCCACATTCCCCTCCAAACCCTTGGCTCCTACCCACAATCAAAACAGTTCTGGATGGATTCAAATAAACCTGACCTGGCCTTGGAGAGGAACACACATTACCACACAATAGGCAAATGATCAGAATCTTCCCTGGATCAAGATCTAGGCCCTCTACCTGCAAGCAACTTTGTCTAGGGTACAGCTGTGAGCCCTACTCTATCCCTTCTACCTGTTGAAGTATGCCAGATGTTGCTGAGATAGAGACAGAGGGAGATTTTGGCAAAGATTCTCAATGACCTGTTCTATTCTGCTGTCTACTATGGATGATGATGCTCCATGCTAAGTCCTTGTGTGTGCGGTCTATATTTCATGGGACACATGTACTGGCCACTTAGTGAACGGAATTGGATGGTGCAATTAGCACTAATAGGGTCCCTGATAGAATTCAGTGAGAATGCAGGGCTGTTTGGCTCTTGCCCTTACAATCATATTTTCCCTCAAATGGGATCCTGAGAGATCAATATACATGGGACAGTATCAGCAGCAAACAAAGCATCACTTTGCTATTAGTGTGCTTCATGAACAATGCCTGGAGGGAGGATCTCAGGAAGAGCTGGAATCATAGAGAATATAGCATACCCTAAATAACCATAAGATTGTCTACTGCTTCCCAAACCCAGCCCCCAGCTGGGTCCAAAGCTCGAAAGGAGCACATATAACACACATCAGGGAAGATGAAGACAGAGAGCTCACCCCATGGATGCACAAGGCAGAAACACCCAGCATTGGTTTTCAGACTTTGTTGTCCATGAGAATTTTGCCTTGGGAAGATAAGAAAATACAGATGCCAGAGAGATAGTTTAGAGCTATGAGTCAAAAATGTTTATTTTTAAAATCTGCCTTGTCAAATTATTATGATGCACAGTAAAGTTGGAGGACAACTGAAGTTTAAGAACTCTGTTAAAGACCCCTAGCTTCCTTTGTATAGTCCATTCAGCTCCATTTGGTCCTGGGATTGGATCCAGGCCAATTGGCTGAGCCCCCAACTGGCATGAGAAAAGAGATGGCTGGAGGAAAATGTGTTCTCTACTACTTGCTTCAGGTATGAGATTTAAGGATTTTTTTTCCCCTAAGTTAGAGAAAAACGTAGCAGCTTTCTATGGCCTCTGTTACCGTCTGACCTATCTTTCCTTTGAACTGTTAAGAAATGTTCTTCTGCAAATTCCTAACTTATAGGTATTCAGGTTCACAAGTAGAAAAAAAAGGAGACCCTTTAGGGAAATAAAAGAATAGTTTTAAAGGCAGTCCTCTGAAAGGAAGAAACTTTAAATTATTTGATCATTCAACTAGACACCCACCCCATATTACCATAGTACAAGAGTGTCTTTGGCCCCCATTGGCGATCTGAGCCACAACGATTAGCTTTTGTCTTTCCTAATATACTCTAAGTTAGAGGAAGGGAGACACCTTGGCTGTTGTTTCCTCTGCCTTCTCCATTACCTGACACAATATCAGCCTCTTAGTAAATGCTCGGTAAGTATCAGTTGAACGACTCCATGAGTAAATTGATAAGCTGAAAAGACTTGTTGAGTAGCACACATAATGTCACCACTGAAACCCAGATCTTTTTGTGTCCTTGGGCAACTCACTGAACATCTCTGGTTTCAGTTTACTCATCTGGAAGTAGAAATAATAGTAATACTTCATAAGATGGTTCTGAAGATCAAGTTTGTTACTACAAGTTTAGTCTTTGAAACAGTATCTGACTAGCTACTACTATTCATTGGCTATTATTGTACAACTGTCATTTAAATTAAGCCAAAATTTAAAAAATTCATATAAGGTTACTGATTTAGTTTTGCCAAACTTGTCATTAAGAATATATAGGAGCTATCAATTATTATCACCAATTCATATAGGAAGGACACCCTCATATGAAAAAGAAAAAAGGCATAATATCAGAGCAAGGGTTATTCTTTTATGTTTTTAATAAGCTGAGCTTTATGAAAAATTCTCTGCATCATATTCACTTTTAAAAACATATCCCAAGGAGTAATGGAAACATTTTCACAGCAGTCTACATGCTTTTTTGTCTCTCTGAACCACTGTATTGGATTGCTTTCTCTGAAAGAACTGGCATGAGATTGATGCTCATGACAGGGAAGACTTGGCATGTCTCTGCTCTAAATGGGCACTGGGTCTTAAGAAGCAATAAGGACCAAGTGGCCCTGGCTGTAACTGAGCAGGGCATCTGTTTGTCACTGTTGCTCCTGGAAGACTGTGTATAGGATTCTCAACACGGCTGAAAGAGTTCTGTCACTTATTGTGGCACCATTGCCAGGAAGCCTTACTTTTGTGGGATTATTTAATGAGAATCCTCTAGAACTCCCTAGATTCCTCTAGAAGAGTAAAAGCTGATGGGAACTCTGAAAATTAGGTGGAAGTACAAGTTGCAGTGCCATGTTTAAGGAGACAATCTGTGTGCACACGGTGGAGGTTAGAGGGAAACCACTCTCCTACCCTAGTGTCCTTTCTCGGTGAATGACTCCATCAGTCCTCATTGCCTACACCAGGGATGTGGGAATTATTTCCTCACTTCTCTGTCCTTTCACATTCAGTTACTGAGTGTATTGCTTATGTCTTTCAATATCTCTAATACGTGATCTATTACCACTGCTACTGCAATGGTTTTAGCATTAGTATCTTTCCTGAAACTTTCTTCTCTTCCATCTTTCTTCTGAATTTATTCAGTATATGAAAATCTCTAATAATAAGCTATCTGGAAAAAGTTAACAAATAGATCTCATTTACAATAACAAAAATACTTAGGAGTAATTTTAACCAAGAAGGTATATTGAAAACTATAAAACACTGATGAAAGAAATCAGAGAAAACAAAAATAAATGGAAAGATATTCCATGTTCAGTGGAATTGCTAGATTGATTAATCCATCCATCCACATTTACACAGTGTACACACAGCACATGAATAATTTTTCTAAAACACATATATGAGCTTATCATAATTCTTCATTTCTTAAAAACCTTTACCCATGTACAAAAAAAAATAAACTTAAAGTCATTAACAATGGAATGTGTAGCTATCATTTAATGAAACAATTAATAAATTAATAGATCTCTAAATTAAGTTGATTTGATACAGTTTAGATATACATAATGATCATATTCATCATAGGGAATTTGTACCTGGATAAGATATTCTTTGATTCCTCTCTTTTTCCCTAGTCCTTCCCCTCCCTTCAACCCCTGTTCACCTTATTTACAAAGCTTTGTTTTCATTTTATTCTTCTTTTATCTGCTTCTTTTCCCTTCCTTTCTTTCCTCCTTCCCCTTCCCTAGTTCCTCTTTCCTTTTGAACAATTTCTTCCTATTTCATAATATCTATTGTATATTTTGCTCTTTTTTTACTCTTGCAGTTTCTCACACCTGGGAGACAATACAATATTTACGCATATTTAGTTTAGGATGATGTCATTTCTGTGCCTGTTTTGCAAATGTGGAAATTGTATCTCAGAGATGGTAAGTAATATGCTCAGGTCAGGGCATTAGTTAGGAATCAGTAGAAACATGAATTTAACCTCCTCTTAACCCCTAACCACCCTGTCTCTCTCATAACCCTTTCAGTAACTGGAAGAAAGACACTAAATGTACCTGTGGAATGAAGGGAAGGTGTGGTAAGTAAAGGCTTCAGAGGAAGTTGATCTGAGGTGAGGTTTGAGAGATGCTCTGGTATTAAGAAGTGGAGATTCTAGCTGGTAAGAACAACATGGGCAAGGTCATAGAGGTTTGAAATCTATACTAAAGAGCATCCCTTATGAACTATAATATACGAAGCATCTGAAGAACAAAGAATTCCCAGAAGACTAAAAGATAATCATTCATCACACACATGCATGAATACATGGATGTGCATAGGTGCAGTTACGATTTTGAGTGGAAAGGAATGTGTTGCAGCGCCCATTTTGTACAGTCTGCATGTCGCAGCCCAGAAGCCACAGGGAGGAGTAAACTGCTGTGAGTGCTGATGTGTAGCCGCTCTGCTTAGATGAGGGTTTTGACAGTTCTTTTATGTTTACAAGTTTTGACGAGAAATGCTTGGCTTAAAAATACTTAAGTGAATAGTATGCAATTATATATTTGAAATGTTACAATACATTTTTTTCATGCATAGTACTATTTTGGAACTTATAAAATAAATACATTTCAGAAATATTGTTGATACCAAATAAGACAGCATTTAGGATAAGGATCTTTTTAAACATCTGGCAAGTCTGAGAACTGTCAATAGTATAGCGTGGCTGGAATTGAGGTGCTCTTAGCTAGAGGGAAGACTGGCAGGGCTTGCGACTTTCGCCAGGTCAGTTACCCATACTGGCTCTTATCTCTGTCTTCCTGTTCAATTTTACTCAAATCCTGTCTGTTTACACATCTTGTCCAGAGCTTGGCCCATCTGGGTTTTCCCACTCACAAGCTTTAAGTGTGCTCTTTCCTACCCATAATCATGGCAACTCCCAGATTCCTTTGCATTTTAGCTGAATTCAATTTCAGCACTTAGGAAAAGCAATTCCTTCCCATTCCAGTGAGTTATACACATAGCTGAGACTGCAGTGATAGTTTAACGTCAATCATTATTATCCTTACTAATTGAGCATCCATTTATTTTTCTGTATAATTGTCCTAAAGTATGGATAATTGTCCCAAAGTAAGGACAATTACCACCTTAATCTTTTGTACAACTATGTGACTAGGTTTTGGCCATGAATAAGCAAATCAAACCAAAGAATTATTATTACTAAGCAGATATTATTTCTGGAAAATAGCCTTAAGAAGAGAGGATGTGCTCTTATTTGCATCGCTTTCAGTCACTGGACTGTAGATGTGAGAATTAAAGGTGAAGCAGTCAAACTAGACCAAGACACAAAGTCTGCACTGAGCATGGTAAAACAAGTAAACAAACAAAACAAAGGTGTTTGGTCCTTAGAGATTGAGCATCTTTTTTTCTAATCTTGCCCTTATATCCTTTAGAAAGAAGCTTCTTATTTTTCTTTTATTTTGAGTCACTATTGTCTTGTATTATCTGTCACTCATAGCAGAAATTAATCCTATCTGATCAGATTAGATAGTTTTTGCTGCATAACAAAGCATTCCAAACCTTAGTGGCTCTAAAAAACAATCTTTTTTTCCTATAGTTCTGTGGGCTGGTTTAGTTGCTCTGGTCCGGGTTGGTATGGATGATGTCTGGGCCAGCTGGTAACTCCACTGGGAATGGATTAACCAGCATCATTTCACTCACATGGCTGGAGCCTGGCTCTAGGCGAGTTGGGATGATGACTCTTTGCATGTCATCTAGCAAGTTAGTGCAGACTCATTCACGTGGTGATCACAGGATGCTCAGGAACAGCAAGATATGATATTCCTGTTCTACAAGCATCATCACTGTTGGCATATTGGTCATAATGAGTCCATGACTAAGCTCAGTGTCAGCGTGGAAGGGGACAGCACAAGAGCTCAGATATGAAGAAGGTGATCAAACTGTAGATTGCTTTCATAGTCTACTGTGCTGAGCAAAGTGGGATGTTATTTATAAGAGAGGCATAATTTCCCTAGGTTAAAGTAACTTACTTGTGGCAGCTGTACGGCTTAGATTTGGAATGGATTATGTTCAAATCCAGCCCCCCCCCATAGCAATGCTTGTGATTCTGGGTTTTGAATCAAGATTTCCTGACTTCAAACCCAAGAATTACCACTTTCTAGATCAGTTCCCTTGAGGAAGTTACCTCATCTCTACGCTTCAGTCTCCTCTATAATATAATGACTATGCGGCCATTGGGATATTAGGGGCATTAAATAAGCTCATGTATGTATAGTGCTGAAAACAGTGCATGGCATGTAATAAGTGCAGAGAAATGATAGCTAATATTATTACAAGAAAGGTATGGTGGTAATTTCAATGTCTTCTTATCTTCCTTGCAGAAACCATTGGAGCTAGCAGCCTGTTTGTAAGTTAAGAGTTTCACCCACCTGTGAGGTGTTATTATTTTTACTATTAGTGCTCATACCGTGGGATTTTCCTCAGATTTGTGCTAGTTATATTAGAAGATAACTGTCACTCTAGGACATATCCAGCAAGAAGGATACACCCAGGAGTCTCCCTCATGAAGTTTCTTGTCATCTCTGCTGTCTGGTGAGCCTTGGTACAAAAATAGAAGGCTCCAGGCTCAGTGGTTGACTGCAGGAAAAAAACTCAACTTTTCAGCATTGCCCTGGAAAAAAAAATGATGAAACAGATCTAACTGTAGGTAATTAATTCTCTTGGTGTTTTGGGGTATGTGCATCTGCTTCGGTGGCTACATTTGTTAATATCAAGCAATAGGGATTTCTTTTAGAGCAATTGTAATAAAAATTAAAAAAAGAAAAAAAAAAAGAAAAGAAAAGAAACACTTTTGAACCACTAAACTGGCTGTCCTAAATCTCCGGCCTGTTTGGTATGTAAAACCTTTCATCCAGCATGCATTTTTTATGAAAGGATTGAAAACCCAAGAAATAAAACATGGGCTATGGAACATCATCATGCAAAAGCAAGAGCTGTCGAGGCAACTGCAATCAAACCACCAATCTCTGGAGAATGGGCCAGTTCTGGGGAGCACAAGGGCTATAAAAACCAGGAATGAACAGGCACCCTAGAGGCTTAGCTCAGCCCCAAAAGAGCCAGTGGCATGCTGAGTAGTGGTTAGCTCCTGCATAACCTTGCACAGAATAACAGGGATATTCACCTTTGACCAGGATTCCAGAGTCTGACACACCCACAGTGCTGGGCAATCAAGTTCCCAAGACACTATCTGAGTGTAAGCAATTAATTCTTATAATCAAGGTGAAGCTCGATCAAACCCCAAAGTGCATATTGGTTTTCTTACTGAAAAAATTTGTTTCTCCTACAGATAAATTCCAAAGTGGATATTACTCATAAGTGATCAACTCTCTTCCAACCTGTGGTTCAGGCTTTTGATCTACTACTAGCTGTGGCCTCACTGTCTTTGGAAATGGGGCTCTCAAGTTGTTCATCTCTTTGGAGGACAAATGATGCATGGGTGGGTTCTAGGGGAAGGTCTGGTAGGGGATACAAGATTGATGCTCATATTTCATTCTTTAAATCTCAATCACATGACTACACCTACAGTAAGAGGGTCTGGAAATGCTGTCTTACTGTGTTCTCTGCCTTCCATTCCTCCTCCAAAGAGGTCAAGGTTCTGGTAAATGCATAGCCAGTCTCTGCCACACCTGGACTTACCATACTCACTTGATTCCATTACTTGCGTTTTTTGCCCCAGTCAATCCACTACCTACTACTGTGAGTATTTTAGTTCTTGACTTCAAGGACATCATGTTGGAATAAGAATAAACCTCAACCCTCTTTAAAGATCTGCCTGGTCAGGAAACTGTCTAAATTGCAGAGTCATCTCTTGACCTCTAACCCTCCATCTAGATGGCAACTCTTTCTCCCTATACTGTTACCCTAAGTTTTGTGAAAACAAGGACCTTGCCTAGTTATTCTTAGCATGGTGATGAGCACATAGTAAGAACTCAGAAGCATTAGGTAAGTGAATGACAGGGCACTCCAGCATGGTCAACTCCCCACTATCTATTTATTGTCTCACATAATGGGAATTACAGGGGTAAGACCAAAACTGGTCCACTATCTCTGCTTCACACTCTTTCTACTGGTATTTGAACGTAGTACTGCTATTTTCTTAATTATGTTGGTTAGTTGTCCACCCCATCTCATATTAAGGATTATGACTTGGCTGTAAGTTCAGTATCAAGGGGGAAACATGAATAAAGAGCTACCCAGGTCTTTCAGACTTAGAGATACTTGGTGTGACACACTACAGGTAGGCTCATTCCTATTCCCGCTCTCACTCCCTTCTCACATGCCCTCTGCAATTAATAGCAGTCAAGCAAGAAAGTCTTGTTTTTCCTCCTCACTCTGTAGTGATGATTGGCCATTGTTATGATGAAGATCTAAAATGTGCCCCAAAATTCTTATTTGTGTGGGTTTTTTTTTGGATCTTGAGGGCACCATTGCTGACTTACTGTTAGAAGGTGGGGTTTGATGAGAGTTGGGTCACTGGGGGCATGACCTGGAAGAATTTCTCTCCCTCGTGGCTCCTCCCCTCTCAGTCTCTGCTTCTGGGCTGCCATGATGTGGGAAGTTTTCCTCCACCAGACATTTGCTGCCTTGGAGCCAACTGACTATGAAAAATCATAAACCAAAATAATCTCTTCTTTAGAGTTGTAGGGATAGGGCTCGGGATATAGCTCAGCGGCATGGTGCCTGCCTGGCAAGCACAAGGTCGTGAGTTCGATTCTCAGTACAAAAAAAAAGAATAGTTGTGAGGACAGAGTATTTTGTCCTAGCATTGAAGAAAGTGATGAAGACAGTCATGTAAAACAGGACTGGTCAATGGAACTTAAGTGGAATTCTACTGAATGGAGCTTCAGCAAAGAACATTTACTATTTTGAAGAAACTTGACCTTGCATCCTTTTGGTCCTTCTTGACTGTGATGTAGACATGATGGCAACAAGTACAGCAGCTAACGGAAAAATATGACAAGATGAGTCAGGTGCTGTGTTTGGGAAAATAGCAAGATGGAGGACTGTCACAGTCAGCTTTGAGTGGCTGCATTCCTGAAAATTCACTGGGCTTTTTATTTAAGGCAACAAAACCCCCTCTGTGTTGAAGTCACTTTGAGTTAGATTTTCTTTTGCTTGCTCCTGAACACATGCATAACTAATATACTTGCTGTTATTCCAATACTGCATTCCTCTGCCTTTGTTTTCCTTTCTGAAAATTTCAAACACTTTGTTTCTAATCTATTGTCCTTTGTCTGATTCTCTCTGTTTCATGAATCACCTCCTGATCAAATCACCAGCAGAGTTTGGAAGGCAGTAGCCAGAAAAGTGCTCAGTCTGAGGAAACATGGCTCTACTGGGGATGCCAGGTAAGGTAGACAGTGACTCCTTATGCCATCTCACTGTGAGCACACAAACCTCCAGTTTTTCTGACTCTAGGATGGCTCAGATGGTGTCTTCTGCAGCCACCTTATAAAACATCTTTTAGGACTTCTTTTATATCAGTGGGTTTTTAAACATTTCTCTGGCTGGTTCAGGGCAGTATTTAAGAGAGAGATGTAGTCATGTGATTCTTAGAAGAATTTTGAAATGGTCTCCCTTGATGTGTTCATTAGAACATTTCCCCAGTGGAATAGCAAGCTAATAAAAGGATCTAAGATTTTATTAAGTCATTTATTAATTCATTTCTTCTCTCACTCTCTTTCTTTACTTGGAATTGAACCCAGGGCCTTTGCACTGAGTTACATCCCTAGCTCATTTTTATGTTTCATTTTAAGACAGACTTTCTAAGTTGCTAAGTTTCCCAAGCTAGGCTTAACTTGTGATCTTCCTGCTTTAGCTTCCCAGAGTTCTGTACATATTCCCAGGTGTGCACCACCATGCCTTTCTTTCAACATACATTTTTTGAGCACTTATATGTGTGCCTATGCTCTGTCCTTGGTGAAAGCAACACATAAAATCTGTCCCCAGCCTACAGACACTTAGGGATGAATGTTGGTGAAGGACACATCATCAAATTCTTCCAGTGTATGGGACAAGTGATATGAGAGTGATCCACAAGAGATCAGGAAGGAAGACAAAAGGTGGTAAATTCTGGCAGTGTGGGGATGGGTTATGGGTTATCATTTCACCTGGACTCATGTGTAAAATCACTTTAAATAGGGGTATTGAAGGCCATTTCTTTCAGAGTACATGGTCTGTGCTGAAGTCCAGAGATGGGGTGAGCACAAAGTATTCTGAGATGGATCAGGAGGTTAGTCTGGTCATAATGTGGGCTGCAGGGACTTGCTGAAAGGAACCCTGGCTTTGGATGATGCCAGACTCTGCTAGAAAACTTGGACTCCATTCACAGAACCAGATGTATCCTGAGAAAATAGCCCCAAAATCACAAATACAATAGAGAAAGGGCTCCCTCTCTCCATGCATAGTATCGGTCTATAAGTGTAAACACAATACCAGGTATGAGTCTTGAGATAATAAAATTTATTTCACTATGGGCACTGCCAATGTCATCACTAACTTTTAATTTGCAAATATTATTTGTTGTTCCCTTTAAAGATAACAATATATAATATTTTCTGATTACTCTCAGTAGTATAAACAAATCACTTTCCCTCACATTGGTCTTTCACAGATAGGAGTGTTATTGGATCTGAGGGTGTTTATGCATGGTTGTAAGGACTGATTGTACTTGAGAAATCATACTGTTTTAGAACTGTCTCAGAGGGTGCACACAACACACACAAGGAAGTATGCCCTTGCTTGTGCAGTGTAGAAACATGCATACATCCTACAGGGATTGCCAACACATGGCACTTCTCATCAGGTGACACTGGTGCAACTCAGGTGGAGAGGACACAAGGCTCAGCGACATCAGAGAGTGCATGAGAAAACCCTATCCTTTACTCAGTTCAGTGAACTCCCTTCTCTTCCGCTACAGTTGACCTACTTCCTTTCTGAGGTCGCCTAAATTTGCCCAAAATTTCTATCATTATTTGGGATTTTCTGGGTTTCCAAAAATTCTGATTCTAAAATTTACTACTCCAAGATGTTGGGCTTTGAAGATTCTACAAGCACAACATTCCACAAATGGGATTTGGCCACACTAAGTATAATCTTTAGCCTCCTGATTCTTTGCCACGATTGGGCATCTCACAGAAGCAATTTCACTTCAAGGTTTCCAGAGAGAAATGAAAATGCTATTGGGTAACAATGGCTAATTCTGTAACAGCAGGAGGGTCACTAACACTGGAACACCATGCCAAGCTTCCTGCTGGCAATCTAAATGACCAAGAATACACTGGGACTTGAGAGGTGTCACATGATGATTTTGTGGGTCATATGACTCAGCTGCTGTGGGCGGTGGTTGTCATAATTCCTTTTCATTATACTCTTTTGCCTTAAGAAGAAGCATCAACTGGTCCTCTTGGAAATTGATGCTGCAGCAATCACGATACTTGCTGGGCATTTCCAGGCATGGAATATTGAATCAGAAAGGCTTACTGGACATGTTCATGATGCAGTTACGAAAAGTTCATTGGGGAAAAATTAAAATTCAGATTTTATATCATTGTGTGGCCTTAGACAAGTGGCTTCTTTTCTCTGGGCTCCATCCTATTTTATCTTGAAAGCATCAAATTGTTTTAAGAGTCATGGTGGCCAACTTAATGTCAACAAGGGATGAGAAAAATAAGGGAGCAATGGAGTAGGTTAGTTGTGCATCTCAGCTAAGAGTGTGCAAGGGCACAGGAACATATGGTACAAAGGAAGGTGTGGCCAGTTCTGTCCTCTGCAGACCACAGCTTCCATGCAGGAATGCTGGTTCTGAGTTTACACAGCTTCTGGTTTTTCAAGCCAGTAATCTAGATTTTATGAGAAGTCTCCAAATTTTTAAATGTTAACCAAACATTTTTAAAATGATAAGTAAGCCAAACATTCTTATCCATTGATCAAATTTCAACCCATGAATGACCAGTTTCCATCCTTTAGACTGGCTGGCCTGTGTCCCTGTCTATTATCCTGTGCCCCAGTGATGGCACTTTGCCAGGGCTGGGGTCCCTGCCAAAAACTTTGGGCATGCTCCTGCAGATGTTGAAAAAGTAGACAGGGATATTTGGCTGTGTGGTTTGGACAGGTCATTTCATTTCTCTTTTGTGAATTGATTAACAATGAGATCTATTTCATGGGGTTGTCGTGAGAGTTATAGAAAATAATCTGTTCACACTACCCTTCTTAGGGGTCTAGCCCTGAATTGTTCTTCCTTTCTTTCTTAATCTTTCAGTTTTGAGTTTCATTCTCTCCTTCAGTCACTTACTAAATACTAATCAGGCAGTTACCATGGAACAGGCGATGTACCATATGATATAAATACAATATTAAGCAAGCTAGCTGACTTCATGAATGGCTGGAAAAGTTAATTATAATATAAATACTCGTTATTGAGTGCTAATTATATGCCAGGCATGACGCCCACTGCTTTACAAGCATTAACCCTTTAATACTCCTAATAACTATTAAGTAGTTACTATTTACTACTCTATCTAGCATCACTTTGGCATTTAGTGGCATTGAACCGTTAATAAAGATGTCCTCAGGGCAGTGGATTTAGCTCAATGGCTCAGTGCCTGCCTGGCAAGTGTGAGGTCTTGAGTTTGATTACTGATAGTCAAAAAACAAAAACAAAAGCAAAAATAAAAAAGCTCTCATCTTGTCTAGTGGTTTTCAAACTACATTTGGAATGCCCTAGAGTTTAAAGTGGCTAAGTGCGAAGGGACGTATGTTTTCTTATCATTCCCAGACTTTAACTAGATCAACCCCTTTATATTTGTCATAAACATGCAAATTCTGTATGAGATTTCAGTTGATGAAGACAGTTAAACTGTGATAAAATGAAACACATTCTGATAACCACATATGATCTAATCCTTTCATTTTATGGTAATGAAATTGTCCTAGATACATGAATTTACTGCCTTTTTTTATTTTAGAGAGAATAGAACAAAACAAAACAGAACAAAACAGAACAAAAAAAAAGAAAGAAAACAGAATAGAGTCAAACACAATACAGCATTTCAAAACAGAACACTGCAAGCTATACAGGTTTTCAAAACATAACAACAGGAGATTAACTATGGTTACCCCAGTGTCTCTTGCTTTCCTCAAAATGGTTGTTCATACATTTACAGACAATAAACTCAAACAAAACAAAGCAATACAAAACCAGATAAAACAAAAGAGCACTATAGGTGATCAAGTTGGCCAACAAGAAACCAGCAATGGCTACCGTAGTGTCCCATTTTTCAAAAGAGCTGCTCCTGTTTTCTCACATATTACAATCAAATTGTAGGAAAGGGACTTAAACCAATCAAATCAAAGAATAAAAGCACTGTTGGACTTCAGAAATTTTTTTCCATATTTATCGGGAATTTTCTATCTTATTGAGTCTTTCAGTTTCTTACACTAGGGAGACAATGTGGTGTTTACACATGTGGGTTTGGTTTATTTCACTTATGAGTATGGCCTCAAGTCACATCCATTTACCTATAAAAGCCGCAAGGTGATCGTTTTTTATAGCTGAATAGTACTCCATTGTATAAAAGTACTACATCTTTTTTATCCATTCCTCAATTGATGGGCATTTGGGTTGTTTCCAAGATTTGGCTATTACAAATTGTGCTGCTATAAACATGGGTGCACATATATCACTGTGGTAAGATGATTTCACTTCTTTGGGGAATATGCCCAGAAGTGGAATAGTTGGGTCAAATGGGACTTCCAGTCCTAGCTTTTTGAGAAACCTCCAGACTGACCTCCAAAGTGGTTGCACCAGTCTGCACTCCCACCAACAGTGGAGAAGGGTTCCTTTTTCCCCGCAGCCTCTCCAGCATTTATTGTTGGTGGTTTTCTTGATCTTGGCCATTCTTTCTGGAGTGAGATGAAATCTCAGAGATGTTTTAATTTACATTTCTCTAATGATCAATGATACTGAACATTTTTTCATGTATTTATTTGCCATTCGTATTTGTTCAGCTGAGAAGTGTGTTTTCATCTCAGATGCCCATTTCTGGATTGGGTCTTTGAATTTCGAGGGCCTCATATTTTTTAATTCTTTATATGTTCTAGATAGAAGACCCTTGTCTGAGGGGCAGTTGACTAGAATTTTTTCCCAGTTTGTGGGTTTTCTTTTCACTCTGTTGGAGATTTCTTTTGACATGCAAAAAACTTTTTAACAAGACAAGATCCCAACTGTTGATTCTGGGAAGGGTTTCCGTGCAGTTTGACTTTTGTTCATGAATTCTCCACCTACCCCTACATTTTCAAGATTTCTACCTACTCTGTTTTCCAGCAGATTTAGTGTTTCTGTTTTAATATTTAGATCTTTGATCCATTTTGACTTTAGTTTAGTGCATGGTGATAGGCTTGGGTCTAATTTTAGTTTTCGGCATATGGCAAGCCAGTTTTTCCAGCACCATTTATTAAAGAGGCTATCTTTCTTCCAGTGAACATGTTTGGCCCCTTCATCAAAGATAAGGTGGCTGAGTGTGTTTGTACTTGGGGTTGTATCTTCTAATCTATTCCATCGATCCTCAGGTCTGTTTTGATTCCAGTACCATGCTGATTTGATTACAGTAGCTTTGTAGTATAATTTCAAGTCTGGGATTGTGATGTCTCCTGTCCTGCCCTTGCTGTCCAGAAGTGCCTTTGCTATTCTAGGTCTTTTGTGGTTCCAGATGAATTTTAAGAATGATTTCTCTAGAACTGTGAGGTATGCTAATGGTATTTGGATGGGAATTGCATTAAATCTGTATACTAATTTTGGGAGAATGGACATTTTCACAATGATTGTTCTTCCTATCCGTGAACATGGAATGTCTTTCCATTTTCTGAGATCCTCTTCGATTTCTTTTTTCAGAGTACTGTAATTTTCATTGAACAGATCTTTTGCTTCCTTTGTTAGGTTGATTCCTAAGTATTTCATTTTTTTGGATGCTATTGTAAAGGGTGTGGTTTCTCTTATTTCTCTCTCAGTGTGTTTGTTGTTTGTGTACAGGAATGTGACTGATTTCTGAGTATTGACTTTGTATCCAGCTACATTACTAAATTTGGTTATGACATCCAGAAGTCTTTCTATGGAGTTTTGTGGGTCTACTATGTAGAGTAACATGTCATCTGCAAATAGTGATAACTTAACTTCTTTCTTTCCTATTCTTATTCCTTTTATTTCTGTCTCTTGTCTAATTGCTCTGGCTAATGTTTCCAGCACTTTATTGAATAGGAGCAGTGATAATGGACATCCTTGTCTTGTTCCCAATTTTAGAGTGAAAGCTTTCAGTTTTTGACCATTTAATGTGATACTGGCTGTTGGTTTGTCATAGATGGCTTTTATCAGATTGAGGTAAAGGCCATCTATTCCAATTTCCTGTAGGGTTCTTATGATGAAAGAGTGTTGGACTTTATCAAAAGCTTTTTCTGCATCTATTGAGATGACCATGTGGTTCTTATCTTTTGCTCTATTGATATGGTGTATTACATTTATTGATATGTGTATGTTGAACCATCCTTGCATTCCTGGGATGAATCCCACTTGGTCATGGTGTATAATCTTCTTGATGACTTGCTGGATTCTGTTTGCCAGTATTTTATTGAGGATTTTTGCACCTATGTTCATTAGAGAAATTGGCCTGTAGTTCTCTTTCTTGGTTGGGTCTTTCTCTGGTTTTGGTATTAGGGTAATACTTGCTGCCAGAAATGATTTAGGGAGACTTCCTTCCCTTTCAATTTCATTGAAGAGTTTAAGGAGTGTTGGCATTAACTCTTCCTTGAATTTCTTGTAGAACTCAGCTGTGAATCCATCAGGACCTGGACTTTTCTTGGTTTGTAAGGTTCTAATTGCATTTTAGATTTCATTAACTGAAATTGGATTATTCAGTAGTTTTACATCTTCTTGGTAGAGTTTTGGTAATTGATACATTTCTAGAAATCTGTCCATTTCTTCAGTGTTATCAAACCTATGAGAGTAAAGATTTTCAAAATAGGAATTGATGATCCTCTGTATTTCCACAGGGTCTTTAGTGATTTCACCCTTTTCATTCCTTATTGCAATGATTTGAGTTTTCTCTTTCCTTTTTTTAATAAGGTTGGCTTGCGGCTTATCAATTTTATTTATTCTTTCAAAGAACCAGCTCTTTGATTTGTTGATTCTTTGTATTGCTTTCTTAGTCTCAATTGCATTAATTTCTGCTCTGATCTTTACAGTTTCCTCCCTTCTTTTGGCTTTGGGTTGGGCTTCTTCTTCTTTTTCTAGAAGTTTCAGGTGTAACATCAGATTGTTTATTAGCTTTCGTTCCATTTTCCAGATGTGGGAATTCACCACAATAAACTTCCCTCTGAGGACTGCTTTCATTGCATCCCACAGATTCTGGTAAGTTGTATTTGTGTTTTCATTTGCTTGTAGATATTGTTTAATTTCTTCTTTAATTTCCTCTGTGACCCACTGATTGTTCAGGAGTGTGCTATTTAATTTCCATGTGTTTATGGAGTTTTTGCAGTTTCTTTTGTCAGTAATTTCCAGTTTGATGGCACTGTGATCAGATAGTATGCATGGGATAATTTCAATTCCTTTG